>BPTQ01000009.1:213968339-214123344 GCA_019973895.1 Chrysanthemum seticuspe | reverse complement strand
TTTTTATACCAGCCACTTGAACTAAAATGATCTTCTGTAAAGCAATATTTTTCAAAGTGTAGTACCAATTTTTGTCGGCGTTTGTATCGGGAATGTCGGTTACTTTATGAACATTGCATTTTATTATATCAAAAAGTCTTTTATTATAAATGCCGTTGAAATACTTTTTCCGGTATAGAAACAGCAAAATTTAGGCAAAAGATGCATTTTATACAGGAATCGAAGCATAGCTTCATTTGATTATATAAAAACTGATCAGCTTTATTAAACACTTCGAATTCCGAGCAAAAACTGGGCTTTATACATTTTTGACGTACGACTTTTAGGACTTTTATTATATAAAGCAGCAGTTTGAAATTTTTAAGTGGTGCCGAAGCAATATTGAGGCAAAAATAGGCAAGTTCGCCGGTGCCTAAGCAAAATTTCATGGTCATCCTATAATTATTCCCAAGTTATTCTTTGGTCTTGATGGTGATTAGGAACCCATGACACCCTAAGAAGGTGTATGGTAGGATTAGATTAGCTTTGGAGTTGATTTGAAGGGATTAGAATAAGTTTTGTCCGAGAAAAACTATTTTCGTAAACTATATTTTACGTTCTGTCCTTAAAACGAATTTCTGGAAAAACCCACAGATGGTACGAAACTTTGGCCTTGATATTTAGAAAATATACTTTAAAACGAATCCGTGGCCGCTTGAACGGATAAAAACGGAGTTATAACGAAGCCGTGGTGAATTTTTAAAGTTTGACGACGAAATATATTATTTTCAGGATTTTCAGCATGCAGTTTTTACATATTTCGGGTCAAAAACGAGCCTTAAGCTTCACAAATTATTTCGACTAGTCAAAAATATATTAGTTTACTTCGATACGAAGCTAAGGACATATTTTACGTAGAAAACGGATTTAAAACGACAAAGATATGGCCTTTTTCATAAAGTTGCCGTAAATATTATTTTCTGAAAAACTATATTATTTTACGTTACAAGTATTTCATTGGCTGTAAGGGCTATGTTTGCGGCTATTTTTAACCATGATGTGAAACTTTTTATAACGAAATGTCTGCTAGTAAAATCAAGTTCACCGACCATATTTTTCAAAACGAAAAGCTGTTTGTCAAGCGGAGTTATAATAAATTATTTACGGATGCTCAAACATTGGCCGAAACTCATTTTCTGCACACAATTAGCAAAAACCACCATCTTTAGCCTTTAATATCTTTATGATCGAGACCTTTTGAACGAAAACTCCTGAACTGAAACTTTTAGATATTGATACAAACTTTCCAAAACCGTCGAGTTCGTTCTCTAACGATCGACGTACACCATTTTACGACTACTTTTCCGGAGCCATTTTTGTTGATTTCATGATTTTTCCGACGACATTGTTTTGCGACGAAAAGTGTTTATTTCACCAAAAATCATTATAAAACCATTGTAGGATGACATTTTGACGTAAAAACATGTAAAGTCATTTTTTGAAGGGTCAAGACGTCAAAAGAGTATTTTTCGTCGACGAGTAACATTTTCAAAACTCGTAAATGGTATAAATAACATACGAAGTGCATGCATAGCATTACATTGCAACTCATGACATATCATATCATTCGTCATAGGTCGCGGATAACGCATCTCATTATACCTCAGTGTACTCACTCTTGTCATCTCGTCAGTTTACCAAGTGAGTTTCGTAGCCCCTGCTTTTACTTGTTTTCATAACTGTTTTGGGGGAGATGCATGCTTAAATATTTTTCACAAGTACTTTAGATTTTTAAGGCTAAAATCTATCATGATTACCATTGTTTCTAAATCAAAGGTTACACTATATAAATTGTTCTTGTTTGCGTGCTACGGTACTTCGTCGTATAAAGTTCTAAATCAGTTGACTACTGATAAATTGAGTTAGGTGCTATGGATTATGTGCTACGGTTCTTCGTCGTATAACGTTCTAAATCAGTTGACTACTGATACATTTGGTCTAGTTTTATGGATTAAGTGCTATCGTTCTACGTCGAGTTAGGTACTATTGTGAATTCATTTGACATCATATGTTTGGAACATAAACTACACACATTCTGGCAGTGGGTTGTGAACACACAGGTTGCAAGTTTTGTATGGGCGGGACTTGGAACTGGGTGGATTTACAATGCCTTTGCTACATAAACGATTTTGAAAGTCTTTACATTTCAACGATTTACAATGCCTTAGCTGCATAAACAAATTTTGGAAGGCTTTACATTTCAAAACAAACTCTATGAACTCACTCAACCTTTGTGTTGACACTTTTAGCATGTTTTAATCTCAGGTATCTAAGGCATTCACTTCATGGCACGCATTGGGACACATCATGGAGTCGTGATGACGACGCGTCTCACTTGGGTTTTACTTACTTTAAAACATCGTTTGTATTGTAACAAACTTATTTCCGCACAAATTGGTTTTCATTTGGGACCTACTTTGTAAACTCTGATTAATTTATTAAATCAAACGATGCATTTTCCAAACGACACTTTAGGTCGTTCAATATAACTGTGATTGTGATGCTATGACAGTCAATCCCCAGGAATTCCATTCCGCTGCAAAACAGGTAATTTGGGGGTGTGACATGCACCCAAAAGACTAAAAGCATCTAAAGATGAAGGTGGACTCACAGAAGAGGATCTTAATAAGATGATGTTAATTTAATCTCCAGAAGATGCATTGTACTCAGAGCCTATATATACTAGGTATCCAATTCTTGGCTGGGATATCTACACTGAAGATGGAAAGAGGCATTGACAGATTCACAGAGCAGGTGGAAGGATAAGTGCTTATTTATATCTGGTGGATCTATTTGCATCTATTGACAGGGATGATTTGCTCAAGCTATGGGAGTTGGTCAAGAACATGTTCAAGAATAGAGATCCTGATAATGACAAGGATCTGGAATTACTTTATGAGTTGCAGAATATCTTTGAACCAGATCCATCAGGAGAACAATGGAAGTATCAATCTGGAGAAGATATATCAACTTGGACTTTGATTGATTCGTGTGGACTACACTTGGTTACTACACGCAATGGGACAGATATATACATGCTGGTTGAAAGAACTTACCCACTTTCCTTAGGAACTCTTCTGGAAATGCTTACAGCAGGACTAAAGATGGGCAATGCAGTGGAAATGGCTAAGGAGTTACTGTTGAAGATCTATGACCAGGCAGGAAGACCTAGCAGAAAGTGAAGTTTGGAAGAATCCTCAAAGACTGAAGAAAACTTGTGATTCTGAAACCCAATCACAAGTTTAGGGGAGGATTGTTGGGAAATACGTTTTTGGGAGTTAATACTTATTTCAGTAGAGTTAGTACTGATAGTGTTATTTGATAAGTATTAACTAGTTAGTACTGATAGTGATAATATTAGTACTGATAGTATTAAGTTTGTACTGATCTATGTTAGGAATGTCGTGTAAGAGTTGTAACAACGTATCTTCTATTCCAATAGAAGATATGATATACTTAATGCATAGTTATCTCTGTAAGGGATCTCCTTGGTGTATAAAAGGAGATCCGAGCTATGTTAAACATACAACACATATTCTAGCCGTCTTAAGAAGAGCTTCAAGGTTGTAAACCATAGTACTAGGAGAGTACTCGTATTATTGCTTAATAATATTGAAGCTGTTGGTGTTATACTTGTTCTTACTTTAATCTTCTAAGTGCATTCAAGTAGATTCCGCATACTTGTGTACATCTACAACAAAGTTTCTCATTGTTGTTTTGGAACCATCCAAAGCAACTAACACGTTTGCAAGCTAAGTGTTCTAGATCCAAGGTTTGGGACTCCACAGTATTAATCTTCATGCAACAGTCTTAAGTTAGTATTGGCAGTAGTAACTTTACTCTAGCACTACTAACTCAAGTTAGTACTGGCAGTGTAATCTTGAACTTGGCTTAGCAGTACAAATGTATGAAGACTTTAATTCCCAACAATCGTCACGATACATTTGTCTAGCATGTCCTTGCTTGTTAGCATTATCCTTGTTACAAACTTGAAAATTGTTCCTGTTGAACTCATTCATAACCCGATACCAAAACGTGGTGCACTTTTGAGAAAGTCCAACATTCTTATCCTCGGAAACGGCCACCTAACACTTGGCAAGTAAACTTTCCTCCTCCGGTATCCAACGTAACGTAGTACCACTCACGTCGGGATTTCTTTCATCATACACCTCGGCTTCTCTGGATTTTTTTGACATACGTTTACCTCCACGTTTGGGTTTTCCTGGAGACGTAGCTTCGGGGTCGACAGACGCCGCTTGTGAGGATTGGGTTTGTGGTGGTGTTTGAGTTTGTTGCTCGAATTGAGGTGTGTTTTGTTGGAAATTTTGTTGCCACATAAACAACAATTGTTGTTGTTGCTCGGGTGTCAAATTAAGTGGGTTTGGGTTAGGGTTTAAAGAAGATCCGGCGTTCGGGTTAGGGTAAACATTTCCAAAACCCATTAAGTTCAAAAAACGCTCGTCAGGTCCCGACCTTTTTTTTTTTTTTTTTTTTTTTTTGAGAATAGAAGCATATGAGTTAATTTTTTTGTGAGAATAGAAGTATAGAGCAAAGGGTATACATAAGGGTTTAAGAAAAATGTAATTTTTTTGAAATCTTGTCGTTTACAAATGTTTTTTTTTCTTCTTTTTTGTTTTTTTAAATCAAAACTAGCTGTTGGCAATGTTATAAATAGCGTGAGGCGTGTCGTGGCGGCATTACCAAGCCTCACACCTTTGCGGTAAGGCGAACCTTTTGCGTTTATAAGGAGTGGCATAAGGCGGCAAAAAATATGAAAATATTTATATATTCATATCATATTTCATATAAATCGAGTTTATAAAAAGATGTGGCATAAGGCGGCATGGCGGCGTGGCAGCATGACCAAGCCTCGCGCCTTTGCGGAGTCTTTGCAGGGCCTTTGCGAGCATTTTACAGCCATGGCCGTTGGACGGTAATGTGAGGGGCTGATTTGGATTTTTTTTTTTTTTTTTTTTTTTTTGATCTTGCGTTTCAACGCAAGTTACTAAACCAACTCAAGTTATAACGCGAGACTAACGCACCATGACTCAGAGTAGAAAACGTTGTTCAACGCATTCCACATAAACGATAACGCCGATTCGACGTTATGATTCCTTATGCTCTTAGCGAGGGTTTTGTAAGTGTCAAAAATTGCATAAGAAAATGAAACAATGATTTGTTTTCCTAATTTTACACTTCCGTCCGAACCTATAAAATAATAACTATCAAGTAAATGCGTATTTTTTACTTTCTCATAGATACATATAGATGAAGTTATCATACATATAAACGTGTATCTTGGCCCAACGGTATTTGTGAGGCCCATCAATCTAGAGGTTGTGGGTTCAAGTCTTGTAGGATACATGTGAGATAAAATTTGTGAGATATGTGGTGTAGGTCATGAAAATTTGTCTTTCTGAAGAAAAGAAAAGAAAAAAAAACTTCATTTGTTAATTCATTGTGAAATTCTGAACTCATCACTATATACTTCAAGATGCACATTAATCAGTGTTGTTATAACTCATCACTATCTACCTAACGTTTTAGCTACTACATATGTAATTTCGCATTCATAGTCGTTTACAAATTTTATGCTCTTCGATAACCTGACAAGAATGATGCTACTCTTTATTTGTGATTTGATCTCATCTTTTTGAAACAACAATGGATTGATTTTCATTGAAACGAGTTGGGCGATGGTCCGCCGCGTTGCGGCGGGGTGTCGTATTTTTACCGTAAGTGACAAAACTGGCTTGTGACACTACAACTTCAGCATATTCAAAATTTTCTAAACTGATATCCTACATTAAGCCATCAAACAACCCTTTAAGGTCCTTTTTTTCTGCAAAAATAATTCGGCGCACAAAAAACATTTTAAGGTAACTTTACTACAACTATACAAAAATGCTAAAACTATGTGGCATATTAAAAAGAAGGAATTATATCATAATGTCTACAAAGTCAACTTAAAAGCATACATAAATGACAAAACAGATTCAATCACAACTACCATAGAAGAATAGGATAAATTGAACCTGCAATGGTTACTTAAATGAGTGTCACTCCTTATATGCTTTAATGAGAGTTGTCGGGTTGCGTCTGTCCTAGCAACGGCGAGTATCACATGTTTGTGTGGCTTTTTTAAAAATGGCATACGATTCATATCTGCACAGGAAAGTAACCGGAAGAATGAATACAACATCAGAAGAAAAAATGTGTTTGGGATTGTTTATTAAGAATTTAAGAGTGCTTATCTGCTTAAAATGAGCTTGCAAAATCGGTCGGCTAACTTCCTAACAAAGCTAGTCAAAACACCCAAAACATCTGTATCAGCCTATAAAACCTATAAATGGGTAATCTTGTTGCTATGGGTGGAAGCAGAATTGTTTTCCAATATTTCATCAGCAGCTGTAACGATAACACATTGCAGACAATAAGTATAATGCACGCCGTCTTTTATATCTTTTGCTGATAAATTTGGTTACTTATGTAAGAAAATAAGAGCTAATTACAATTATTGTCAAATATTCTTTTTATTTAATTAAGTAATTCTTAATCGACCAAACTGCTTATTTCAGTCTTCAATATGTAGATAATCATGAGAGGTTTGCTTCTATCCAAACACTCAGAACTGGTGATATCTGCTGTATCCCGAACATCCCTCAATTTAAAATATCTAAATTAGATGCTACTATGCTAGTAAAAAAAACTAACCTCTTCATACGGCAATGCTGCAGCAGAAAGGTCCTTCAAAGAAACACCGAAATCAAGCCAAATTTGCTGGAAACCTGCATACAGAAAGAACAACCTAAAATGTAAAAGCATCATTATGTCAATGGCTATAAATAAAGGCCACAAAATTTTCAAATCATTTACCAATACGCGGGCATTCTAACCTTTAATCAACACCATTCAGGCATATCATAGCCGATAATTATACCATTGTATATAATACCAAAAAGCATTCATAAATATACTTATAAGCTCGAAGCTTCCAGAACTCAAGTATACATACACACTACACATGAGGCTCAGATATGCAAATGTAGAGCCAAAACCAAATGGCAGACTTGGCTGCAACCAAAGTTAGAGTTCAGTTGCCCCGCCAAGATATCAGCCTGGTTAAATTAAGCTCCTTAAAAATATAGATGCAGAGAGAAATCATCATTGCCTCAGATAAGTTAACACCCGGTGTGGCTGCAACCTCAATATAGGTGCGGTTGCCTTGCCAATACACCGTGGTCAGTAATAATTCCTGAGTATAGATACCTCATAATCACACAATAAGCATTAGAATGGTGGAGTCCAACTAAAATGTAAATCAACATTACAAAGAAGCTCAGGTCTGCAAATACCGAAGCAACACCAAATGCAAAGGTTGGCTGCAACCATAATGACGGTCAAGTTGGCCCGCCAAGATACCGGCGTAGGTACTCATTCCCGGGTATAAATGCCACATAATCACACAATAAGTTAGTACTCCGTAATGGTGGAGTTCAATTTAAATGTAAAGCAACATTCCAAGAGGCACAGCTCCGCAGATACAGAGCCAACACCCAAAGAAGGTGGGGTAAACTAAGTGACAGTTTTGAATTACCTCGTCAGCTGGAAATGCATGTCCATTGGTGTAACTATATCAAATAAGGCTTAGATAGGAAGTTATCATCATCGCCCTTAAAAAGAAAAAGGGTACACAGGTCCAAAAATATTTCAAAACTTTGCTCAGATTAATTTATGGTTTGGTTGCACATGTGGAGGTTGCTGAGGCGAGTGTTTCTTGCAGTGTGCCATCCTTCCACAGTATGCAGCAAGACACTGCATCGTATCCTTTTTTTGTTTATAAAAGAAGGTGGAAACAACAAACAGTGGACATAAATTTATCATCATTGTTTGTAAAAAGTAAAAGGCTACACGGGTCCAAGAATGGTTCAAAATTTGACTCAGATTTAATTCATGCCATGACTGCATAAATGGAGATTGCTGAGGCAAGTGTTCATCGCTCTCTACCATCCTTCTACATTATGCAGCCTATTATTCCACTATCATGGTAAGACCCTTAACAGACCAGACATAACAAAGCCAGAAAAACCGCAACAGCTGCATTAGCATAAACGCACCACTCAAATGCGACCTTAATATAACTACAAACACCAAATTAAAATCTTAAGTTTCACTTATTCACATTTTAACGAAGCAATAAACATCCTCAAAACCAACAATACAACACATAAATCATACAAATAAACCTAGATTACAACCAATCTAAACATCATGTAACTGTAAACACTATATTGTAAGCGAACCCAACCAAAACGAAGTTTAGCAAGTTGCCTCGCCAACACGCGGGCAATCACAAGTTTAACCACACACGTTTACCCAATTCATAACTAATTGTCATGCTATTGTAGAAAATGTTAGATACCATTCAAACGCGGTAACCATACAATCAAAATCACACATGTAACCGGCGACAACAACAATTGAAATCTGAAGTACAACTTCAAAAATGACATGCAAATAGATTCATCCTAAGACCCCCTAACAAAACAACAAAACCACCCTAATCCATAAGCAAAATCAAATAAGCCAATAAGTTGGTATAATAAGTTCCCTAATTGAAAACCCTTATTCAAGAAAATAAAAGAAAAAGAAAGCCACCAAAACCCTAAATCTGAAATCGGACAAAAATTAAATACAATTAAACCCAAATGCATAAAATTTTCACCTCGTATAATTGGCCCTTCATCTTATCTTCGAGTTAATAACAACTGACACCTCTGAGAAAAATCTAGAAACTTTGAGATCATCAAAGTATAAAGGCGGTGGAAAGCTAGCCCAAACACGCTAGTGGATTGGGCCTCATCGCGTTAGCAGGCCGAAGAAGATGAAACACTGTAGCTACACTGTAGCAAGGTGCCAAAAACGGCACCGTATTAAACGCCATTTAATATATATATTAACGAGATGCAGGTGCCCGCCGCGTTGCGGCGGGGGCGTTTACTATATTTTTGGATTATTGTAAGTGCAAATTCAGATGCCACTATTGTAGCAAAACAGGTAGTTACATTGGCTGCTGTTCACGCTTTCCAGTCATTCATGTTGAGTACCTAAACCTTCCTCCTCTTCCCGGAGTCTTACATATCAAACTTTAAATTACTATAAACTGTAGGATCTTTCAAAAATTTCTACTAAAAGCCAGTGTTTCAAAAATGGCTGCTGTTCACGCTTGCCAGTCATTCATGTTGAGTACCTAAACCTTCCTCCTCTTCCCGGAGTCTTACATATCAAACTTTAAATTACTATAAACTGTAGGATCTTTCAAAAATTTCTACTAAAAGCCCTAAAAAATGACAGGGATTCCTTTGACTTTCAACTTCAAATATGACATAATCAACTTTGTATAATAATTTATATAAAGAAAAACAACCAAACAATACCAGCATGCAGTAAAAAAATAAATTCAGTAGCTATGTAAGCAAATGTGATCAATGACAATATGTGAATACCCGTAGATTGACAGTCCACTCATCTCAACATTTTTACATTTTCGATGAGAAGAGCACCTTCTTGAACATCTTTCGACCGAAAGTATGTGGTGAATAATAAACTTAGGAAGCTGGAAATCCAGTCTGTAGTATCTATCATTTAACTGTCCTCTTCGTCACCAATGTCACTCGGGTTATAACCAATCAGAAAGTATAACTATGTATTGATGTTTTTGTTACCTGCAAAAAGAATGCAAAGCAGAACTTTATTCTATTAGTAAAAGCTATACTAAGCTGCTACATCAGTTGATTAAACCTGGTGGAAGATCCAAGAAGCATAAGCAAAATGGATGTTTCAAAATAGCTGCAAGAAACCATCCGTCCAACAACTTTGATGCTACAGTCAAAAGCTTTACAACTGTTTTCCAGATACAAAAATCTACTGATTAAGCGGACAATGCAAAGCTAGCAATGATCTCAGTCCACGTTGTAAATAGTCTAAAGTACCAGCTATATAGTAATAAACTTGTATATGCATCAGTAAAAGAGTTTGTTATACATGTTTCCGCAACCTCCTGACATGGGCATTTTCCCAACCTTTGATTCGTGAATGAAGACAAAATTGCTCAAAAAATCATCTATTGTTGGCCTAATACTTTGCAGCATCTTCATATCAAATTTCACATTGTCCAAGAGAACTGAATGACCCACAATTCTAGCTCAATGAAAAAGATCGAAACACCCAAAAAAATATTAACGTGAACTTCAATTTAGATTGGTTTAAAAATTAAAGACGACTTAAAAAACAACTCTAACCTTGGTTAAGTGCAAAAGAAATCAGCCTTAAATTATCGTTTGCATCATGTACGACAAAAAATATATTTTAATCCGAAAAGGTAGTAAGCAATATCTCTATTTTTATCAAGTTAATCCTATCAAGAAAATCGATCAATTAGAAGGCATCGAATCAGCACTAATGATGATAACATTAACAGAAAATCATTCGTTACACACAATTGCACACACATTAGTGCAAGAACATATGTCGTTTGCTTATGTGCAAATAAATAAATAAATAAATAACTTGTTATAAGCTGGAGATCAGGAGACATTACGTTAACTTTGCTGAAAATCGCAACAACCCATGACAGTTAATACATTAATATCCTTAAAATACTAACAATTCATGTGTAAAAGTTGGAAGATCTCACCTGGTTTGATCTAAATGCCCCCGTCGTAGTTCAGCTGTTCAGTCATCTCAAACCCATCGACTTCAGCTTTAGTCGCCCCCGTCGCGCTCCCTATTCAACCCCAAACTCTACACCCATTTTCAATCCCCAAGCTGGGCTGTTTTAGCCTCAACTTCAACCCCATAAGCGCATTCACTTATGCCCTATTTCGACACCTAAGCCAACCCAAACCAGCCCAAAACCGCAGCCGCTCCAGCTCCTATCTCAGCATTCAAACAGACCTGTGTTGGCCTCTAGTCTAGGCCCGAGTGCCACATCCATTTCAGGCCCCAAAATGACGCATTTCAGGCATGCGATTGATTTTTTTTGAATAAACGTATGATACTTTCCCAAAAATCCAAAAGATTTTAAACTTTCTTCAAATACCGTAGGTCATTTTTTTCTAAAATTTATCAACATATATAACTCAAAGGTCCACTTCCTCCTGTTACAAAAAAGAATACAACGTTAAATGAAAACAGTTTTTCACAAATCGCAACAACCCATGACAGTTAATACATTAATATCCTTAAAAAAACTGAGCTTTTAGTCACATTTGACCCAAAAAACAGCAGTTTTCGGTTTGATTCCATTAAACCTGCAATTTATCAACATATCGTCACATTAAACCTGCAATTTACCCATGATGGAATTAGAACAAATTTTGCATTAAGATTAACAAAACTATCTTATACAAACCAACAATATCCAAAACAAAAATTACACTTCAATCATGTGGCTTCATTGGTACCTTTAGTTATGAAATTCATTATATTTCTACGCCCATCAATCCTTGTTCTGTAACCCTAATCATAACCAAGCTCTGAAAATGAACAATACAACTCATAAATGATACAAACAAATATAGATTCTGATAAATGAAAACATAAAACCTAAAAGCCCTAATTTTTCTTATATAAATCGGATATCTAACTTCATACCTGGGTTTCACAATTAACCTAAATTCAATAGTCATGCAATCCTCGGAATTTTTTCTTTTCGATTTCTCCAAGTAACTGATTTTGGAGGTTAGGAATAGGTTTGATGGATTTGAGTGCCGGTATGTGTGAGCAGTTTCTAGAAGATGTGACTACAGAGTACAGATATGTATGAGTGAGGCGGTGAACACATACCAGGCCAACACAAAGCAGGCCAGCGCATGTAATGGGCTACTTGAAATGGGCCGGTGGTACTGTTCATCGAACGACGCCGTTTTAAACGGCTTTTACTATATATAGTAATAAACGACATTGTATGATTGGGTGTTATATAACATAATATAAAAGCCCAAGTCCCAGAATAGGTAGTGTTTTGCTGTTTCTTTCGTATGGCCCAAGTCCAAGTCCACATGGTCTAACGACTTTTATGTAAGACACCTAGTGAGAAAAGAAATTGAAATAAATAGAATGAGAAGTAATTTGAACCACGTATTTCAAATGAGGAGAAGAAATTTAAAGAGAGATGAATCTATTTCTTTAGGTGCATATGAAATGCGCGACTGTGGTTTCTTCTCACCCTTCTCATTTTAATTTTACTTCTCATTTGATCCTTACTCTTTACTTGTAAGGTAAATAAAGATAATCGGAGAGCTATTAAGGTTGATTTAACATTATTTAAAATTATTTAAGGACAAAACATTTTTATATATTAAGAGATCAATCTCCACCCTTTATTTTTCCTTCATTTTTATTTGATATAATGGATGAAATTAATTCCAACAATTTAAAAAACCCACTTTCATTTTTTTTCTTTCAAATATTAATATCTTTCAAACCCTTTATCGTTAAGCGAAAAAATATATACATTATGACAAAAATTTAATTATCTTTCTATAGATAGACATTTTGATATATACTTTCGACAAATTTTTTTTCTTCGTGTTTTTCATGTTTTTTTTACATTTTTTTCGTTACTGAAATTTGCATGAAAATAATCACATGTGATTAAACTCTAATTTGAATATCACATGTAATATTAGTGTTAAATCACATATGATATTACACTAATATCACATGTGATATTACATATCACATATCACATGTGATATTAGTATAATATCATATGTGATTTAACACTAATATCATGTTAGGATTTAGAAATTCCGGTAGTTAAAGTGTCGGTCAACTCAGGTATATGTAATCGTTAGAAAGCTCGTAGTCGTAGTCATTTAGTGTTAGTAAGTAGTTTGTTAAGTAACACCCTAGAGGACAGACATGTCTAAGCTTGTAACTATAAATACCCTTTGCCTAGCAAGGCAAAGGGTTGGAGCTTTCAATACCATTTTTCTTTGTCTCACTAAGTTCCCAAACTCTTCCACTTTCTCTCTCTAAAACTCAAACCATACGCCCCATATTTTGAATTTGTGATGTGTTTATGAAAACCAATATGTTACAAATGGTATCAGAGCGCCATGGTTTGATCACTCATCTTTTATGTTCTTAGATTTCTAGTGGTTTTTATAAGGTTTTTGGGTTTGAATGAGTTTAGAGTAGTTTGCATCATTTGGATCATTTCTTGTGTTAAAGTTTGGATTTTGATTGTACTTTTGTGTTTAGAATCATTATAAGTGTTTATGTTTTGGTTTGGAAGGCTTGAATCATTGTGGTTGGGTGGTTTTTGGATTGAAAAAGTGGTGTTTTTGAATATTTCTGAAGTGCGATTTGTGTCTCGTACTTTGTTTCTTCTATGCGATTTGTCTCATAGTCTATGCGATTTGTCCTTTTGTTTGGATCGTTTATTGAAGCGATTTGTCCAGAGTGCGATTTGTCTTTAGTGTAATTTGTCTGCTAAGCGATTTGTCTTTTAAGCGATTTGGTAATCAAGGTGCGATTTGTCTTGTACTGCGATTTGTCTTGGACTACGATTTGTCAGGACTGCGATTTGTCCTGAGTGCAATTTGTCAGAAGCGACTTGTCTAAAGAAGCGATTTGACTGAAGGTGCGTTTTGTCTGAAGTGCGACTTGTCTATTGAGACTTGTCTAGGGTGCGATTTGACTAAAAGTGTGATTTGTCTAAAGAAGCGATTTGACTGAAGGTGCGACGTGTCTGAAAGTGCGACTTGTCTATTGAGATTTGTAGTTTCTTCGTGTTATGTTTTTCGTTTTTCTCTTGATTCAGTGAAATCCCGTGAAAGAATCTATTTCCCGGTTTAATCATAGAGTAGTAAAATCCCGTTGAATCTGTAATCATGTCTACAATCACTTTTTCAGTTGCTGATGATGTTCAAGCTACAGGATCTGACACTCGTCCTCCCATGCTGGATCGAACCGATTATGACTCTTGGGCTCAAAGAATCAGACTGTATTGCTTAGGAAAGGAAAATGGGGATAACATACTTATGTCAATTGATGAAGGACCATATCAAATTGAGACTACTAGGGATATCCTTGAAACTGCTGCTGATGGTTCAGTTGTGTTGGGATTAGATAGACCAATGATGTATGATGAGCTTGATGATAAGGAGAAGAAGAGATACGATGCAGACATCAGGGCTTCTAACATTATACTTCAGGGTTTACCTAAAGACATTTACAAGTTGATCAATCACAACACTGAAGCTAAAGCTGTATGGGACAATGTTAAGATGCTTCTCTCTGGTTCTGAATTGACTAAAGAAGACAGGGAATCTCAGCTGTATGATGACTTTGAGAACTTTAAGATGAATCTAGGGGAAAGCGTTACTGAATATCATGTGAGATTCCACAAACTTGTGAATGACATGAGGAATATCAAAATGACAATGCCACATATCCAGCTCAACTCAAAGTTTGTGAACAACATGAATCCCGAATGACATAAATTTTTCACTGCAGTCAAGCTAAACAAAGGTTTGAAGAACACCAACTATGAGCAATTGTATGCTTATCTGCTCCAAAATGAGAAGCATGCTACATTTGAACGAATGATTCTGGAAAAGTTTAACAACAATGCTGGAAATGCAAGCTCTTCGAATGACTCAACTGCATTCTACCCAAATGTAGGAATAACTACCAAAGCATCTCAAGTCATACCTACTAGAAATGGTAATCACAAACTCATTCCGGATCCAGGGTATAAGCCTCTAGATTCAGACACATTCATGGAACAGCTTGTCAATCAACTGGCTTTAATGGTCAAGCAGAACTTGAACTTCACCCCACACACCAAAAATCACCTCAGAACTGCATCCAATCTTCACAATCATGCTACGGTTAAAGACGGAAAGGTAGTGGTGCAAAATGTGCAAGGAAGACAGAATGCATACCTTCCACATAATGAGCAAGGGAATGTTGGTGCTGGATATGGGAATGCTGGTGGAGGTGGTGGATATGTGAGTAATCAGAATCGTGGAAGGAACATGGCTCAGGGTCAAGGAAAGCCAATCAAGTGCTACAACTGTGGTGGTGAAGGTCACATGGCAAGGAAATGCACTCTTCCAAAACGTCCACAAAATGCAGAGTACTTAAGGGACAAGATGCTACTGGTGCAAGCTCAAGACAGTGGAGATGTATTGAATGAGGAAGAATTGCTATTATTTGCTGAGGGAAATGCCAAAACTTATGATGCTGATGTGGATGAACAGCCAGTGGAGGGTATGGGTCAGAACAATCCCAATGCATTTCAAGTTGCAGACTGTGATGCATTCGATTCAGATGTTGATGATGAACCGACTACCCAAACCATCTTCATGGCTAGTATCTCACCAATGGTCTCTCCAAGGATTCCTTCACCACAACAGGCCAATCCTTCTAGGTAATCATTCATATCAGAGGTATTAAAACTATATGATGAGGTTGATGTGCAAAATATGCATGACAAAGTAAAATCTACTGAAATTATTGAATCAGATATTGAAAATATGGGTAATAGCAATGTTGTCCCATATGATCAATATGTGAAGCAAGATGAAAGTGATTCTGTACCAAGTAATGCATCTGCTGCAGTCAATGATGACTGTGTTTTTGATGAATACACTGCATGTGCCCTTGATGATTCCATAACCTTTGAACTAAATGCCTATAAGGAACAAGTTGCCATATATGAACAGCGTGCTAAGTTTGAATTGACCACCCGTGAGCAGGAGATGGATAACCAAATACGTACAGTTATTAGAAAAAGTAATTTTAGGGAAGAAATGTTAAAACAAGAGTTAAACTCCTTACAAAAAAAGCTCAATAAAACTGTTAAGCAAAAGCAAGAACTTCAAGGAAATGTAAAAGTGCTTAAACAGGAATTTAATGCTAAGGAATCAAAACTTTTGAATGATTTTTCTAACCTAAAAACGTTGAAAAACAAACTTGAAAACAAACTGTACGTACAAGGGAACACCATTCAGACTGCCCACATGATCACTAAGCATGGAGTTTTAAGTGATAAGCATAGTATTCCCGTTGTAGAGGAACCCAATCCTGAGGTTGGTAAGAAAGCAAAAGCTGCTCATAAGGTAATCTATGATGGCAATAAGATACTTAAGCCTAGACAAAAGCCTACATGTGTTTAGTGCACTGAAGAAGATAGAGAATTAGAAGATGACTCTAGGGAGAAAATGGATAATAAACTAAAAGATCCTTGGTGCACAAAACATAACATCACATTTAAAACACCTAATTACTCTAAGGAAAATTGGATTGCCTTTAATAAGTTTAGACCTTAGACCCAGCTGACCCCTGAGCAAGTTTTCTAGAAGAAAGATATGGATAAGCAAAAAGTAGATGATCTTGTTGAAAAGAATCCCCCTTTTAGGAAATTTCCTCCAACCACCGTGTATCCTCCAAATACACCTATGCATTTAGTGCCTAGAACTCTTCTCACGCAAAGCAAAACCTTAGTCAGCTTATATGTAGTTTACCAAGTATTTGTTGATTTTGAGAAAATATGTAAGAAGAGAATCACTCCAACTGGGATTACTGAAGGGGAAAGGGGTTTTGAGCAAACTAAAGAATGCTATTTAACTGAGGTCATGCCTTTCTTTAAATAACTAAAAGAACAATTTGAATCTCTTCAAAAGTCCATAGATACCGAGGTTAAATACATGAAAAGAATGTTTAATGAAATGGAAATTGAGGTCAAAGATTATGAACGTGAGCTTAAAAGTAATGAGATTGAGAGGAAGAATCTGCATATCTTAAATGATAACTTGATTTCTAGATGCATTTCTCAGGATGTATTCTACACTGTTACTAATTATTCTATTACTGCTTCTCAATTTCATGAATTATCTGTTGCCTTGAAAGTTTCCCATGATCGTGTCATTGAGCTTGAAACCACAAATTCAACATTGCATGATAAAATTGAACAGGATGATCATGATAACTTGGTTAAACATTTTTATAAATTGGAATTTGAACATCTTGCTGTGTAATTAAAATATCAACATCTCAAAGAAAATGTTAAAACCTCAGATGTCAAGACATCTTCGGATGCTCCTGAGTTTGATGTAGTTTTTGAAATTAGCAAACGTGATGAACAAATTCAAGCTCATTGTAACACGATCAAGATATTAAAAACCCAACTTTCACAATTAAAAGGTGAAAAGAATGATGTTACTGGCTCCCAAATGCCTCCTACTTTAGATTATCAGAATTATCAAAACTTTCATTTTCAAAACATCATTAATGTTTTACAACAAGAAAATGAATGTTTTCAAGCAGAAAATGAAAAAGTTAAACTACGTTTCAAAGAGTTATATGATTCAATTAAGGACACTCGTGACAAGAACAATGAAACAATAACCTCTTTGCAAAAGGAAATTGAGAATCTGAAGAGTCAGGTAAAAGGGAAAATGCCAATTGATTCTAATGAGATTTCTGCACCAAAGGTGCCTGATTGTACTAAATATGCTATGTCTGTGAAGTATATTCCTCCTCATCTTAGGAACAATGGTTTCGCTATTGAAGCATATTTTTCGTACCTTAAGGATAGTCTAGAATGTCTCCGTGAGATTGTTGAAGAGGATAAGATAGAAAAACCACTTGATAATGCAATTGGGCATGCATGCTTATATGCCAAACGATCTCAGGAACTTTTAGAATGCTTGATAACAATAATTCCTAAATCTGATACTAGAAAGGATAGAGTCGTTATGCCTTGCTCTATGCCATCTGACACTAGGAAAGATAGCAAATATGTGACCCTTGATATGCCTTGTTCCTTGTCGAAATTCAAGCAAGTTCCCTTTGATGTGCCTCCTAGAACTTCAGATCCCATCACTTCTAGACCAGGAATGCAGAAAGTAGTAAAACCTACTAATGTTCCCATCGTTCCCTCTACTGGAGTAATCATTGACACTAAGGCAAGCGGGTCAAAGCCTCAAGGCAATACAAAGCAAGATAGGACCTCGCAAGCTAAGAGTGATCAATGGAAGAAAGTAGAAGACCACCCTAGGGACAATAAGTTTGTGTTAAATAAGATGAATCGTGTTGATTCTAGTATTAGCTTTAAGCGTACTGTAATTAATTCGAATTCTGATACTATTTGCAAAACATGTAATGAATTCTTGGTTTATGGTATGAATCATGAATGTGTTGTGAATGATTTGAGAAATGCTGATAAATCTATGGTAAAAAATGTCAACATTAGAAAACAGGTTAAGGATGTCAGAAAACCAAGGTGGAAGAAGGTTAGAAAATATTGGAAACCAACAGGAAGAAAATTTAGTAATGTAGGCTATCAATGGATACCTATTGGCCGTAAATTCAATCTTAAAGAGTTGTGCCCTAAATTATCCAGATCAATGCCCATTAGGAAATGGATTCCCACTAGTAGAGTGATACCTTTAAGAAGTGAACACAATTTGAATAAACTTACTGTCACTACTAGCTCTGCATCTACCTCTAATGATATCATTAATTCTGTTTCTGATGTGGGTGTTCCTATCTCATTTACTAACCAAATGGAACCCATTCTCGCATGGGGATCCAAATTATCCAGTCATCCATACTTGTCTGTGTTCAACTGCAGGTCGTACAAATCGTTCTGTGGTATTTGGACTCAGGTTGTTCCAAGCATATGACTGGAGATCGTTCATGGCTTATGAACTTCGTGAGTAAATTCATCGGGACTGTTAGATTCGGGAACGACCCCTTTGGGGCAATAATGGGTTATGGAGATTATGTTGTTGCAGATAGTGTAATTTCCAGGGTTTATTATGTTGAAGGTCTTGGTCATAATCTGTTTTCTGTGGTCAATTCTGTGATTCTTATCTAGAAGTGGCCTTTAGAAAACATACTTGTTTTGTTAGAGAACTAGATGGTGTGGAACTTTTAAAAGGAACACGTGGAACAAACTTGTACACCATCTCTATCGAAGATATGATGAAGTCTTCTCCAATCTGCTTGCTGTTAAAGGCTTCTAAAACAAAGTCATGGTTATGGCATCGTCGTCTCAATCACTTGAACTTCAGCACCATAAATGATCTTTATTGAAAGGAACTCGTTAGAGGCTTGCCCAGATTAAAGTATGAAAAATATCATCTTTGTTCAGCATGCCAATTGGGAAAAAGCAAGAAATACGCCCATAAACCCAAACCTGCTAACTCAGTTATGGAATTTCTTCATACTCTTCATATGGATTTGTGCGGACCCATGAGAGTGCAAACTATAAACGGGAAGAAATATGTGCTAGTCGTGGTTGATGACTACTCTCGGTTTACTTGGGTTAAGTTTTTGAGGTCAAAGGATGAAACTCCAGATGTCATCATCAAACTTATTAAAAAGCTGCAGGTTCGACTTAATAAGACTGTCACAATTATCCGAACAGACAATGGAACTGAGTTTGTTAACAAAGAACTGAGTCAGTTTTATGAAAGCATTGGAATCAGCCATCAAAGAAGTGTTCCACGTACTCCTCAACAGAACGGTGTAGTTGAAAGATGAAATCGGACTCTTGTCGAAGCTGCAAGGACTATGCTGATCTACTCAAAGGTTCCAATGTTTCTCTAGGCTGAAGCCATTGCCACTGCATGCTACACCCAAAATCGCTCTCTTATTCACACCTCTCATAGAAAAACTCCTTATGAACTTGTACACAATCAAAAACCAGATCTTTCTTTCCTTCGTGTATTCGGTGCATTATGTTATCCAACGCATGATGGTCAAGATTTAGGAAAGCTGAGAGCTAAGGCGGACATATGAGTTTTTGTTGGTTATGCACCAAACCGGAAGGGTTATCGAATCTACAATAAAAGAACCCGAGATATCATGGAAACAATTCACGTCACGTTCGATGAGCTGTCTGAGCAAATGGCTCCAGGACAATCTAGTTCTGGACCCGCATCTCAACATTTATCAATTAGTCCCATCAGTTCTTCTCTTGTACAAAATCCCTCACCTGCAGTTCCATATGTACCTCCTTCTAGAGAAGATTTGAAGAAATTGTTTGATCTGATGTTTGATGAATACTATGAACCTCATGATAGTGAAAACCTACTTCATCAACAGTAGTGGCTTCTAATCCAATCAATACAGATAATCCATCTGTTTCAATGTCTTTGTCTCAAGAAGCGACAGCTGCAGATCACTCATCATCATCCTCAAACCCTCAATCTTTAGTTGTACATCATGGAAATGTTACTGCCAATTATGATGGAGATAACCCTTTTGTACTCCCGAAGATGCTCCATTTGATAACATATTTGCTCCTAAACCAACTCCAGAACCATCTTCATCAGGAGATCCAAACTCTGCTACTTTAGTTCCTCAACAACAACCACACGAGCACCTTAGAAAATGGACACATGACCATCCATTGGACAACATCATTGGGAACCCTTCTCGTCTGGTCTCCACTCGTAAACAACTTGCAACTGATGCCTTGTGGTGCTTCTTCAACTCTGTACTATCTAAGGTCGAACCAAAAGATGCTAAAACAGCAATGACTGAGGACAGCTGGTTTAATGCAATGCAAGAAGAAATTCATGAGTTCGATCGACTAGATGTATGGGAATTAGTACCTGCTCCTGACTGTGCTATGATCATTGCTCTAAAATGGATCTTCAAAGTAAAACTTGATGAGCATGGTGATGTGCTAAAGAATAAGGCTCAACTAGTTTCAAAAGAATACCGTCAAGAGGAGGGTATTGACTTTGAAGAATCTTTTGCTCTAGTTGCACATATCGAGGCTATCAGAATCTTCTTGGCTAATGATGCTAGTAAGAACATGGTGGTCTATCAGATGGATGTGAAGACTACGTTTCTTAATGGAGATCTGAAAGAGGTTGTATACGTCAGTCAGCCTGAAGATTTTTTGAATCCAGAGCATCCTACTCATGTCTATCGCTTGAAGAAGGCCCTTTATGGTTTAAAGCAAGCTCCTAAGGCATGGTACTATACGCTATCAAAGTTTCTTCTATCAAATGAATTCAGCAAAGGAGCAGTTGATCCAACATTGTTCACCAGAAAGTCAGGCAAACACTTAATTCATGTTCAAATCTATGTTGATGAAATTATTTTTTACTCGACCGACCTTAATGAATGTGACCGATTTTCTAAGGAAATGGGCTCCAAATTTCAAATGTCAATGATGGGACAAATGTCATTTTTCTTGGGATTACAAATTTCACAAAGTCCCGGAGGCATTTTTATTAATCAATCTAAATATGCAAATGAAATTTTAAAGAAATTTGGATTTGACTCTTGTGACCCTGTTGACACTCCCATGGTGGAGCGTACTAAACTGGATGAGGACCATTCAGGGATCATGGTTGATCAAACCAAATATCGAAGTATGATTGGATCCCTGATGTACCTCACAACCAGTAGACCAGACATTCTGTTCGTTGTATGCGCGTGTGCTAGATACCAGGCTAAGCCTGCCAGAAAGCACCTTGAAGCGGTTAAACGGGTCTTTCGGTATCTCCAAGGTACCATCAACATGGGACTTTGGTACCCGAAGGACACCGCCATGTCACTAACAGCCTATGCAGATGCTGACCATGTAGGATGTCAAGATACACGTCGAAGTACGTCAGGAGGTGCTCAATTTTTAGGTGATAAGCTTGTGAGTTGGTCTTCAAAGAAACAAATGAGTACTTCCATATCCTCTACAGAGGCAGAATACATAGCCATGTCATCTTGTTGTGCTCAAATCCTATGGATAAGATCTCAATTTTCTGACTATGGCTTTGAATTCAACAAAATCCCTCTGTATTGCGATAAAAAAAAGTGCCATTGCTGTCTGCTGCAACAATGTTCAACATTCAAGAGCCAAGCATATTGATATTCGACATCATTTCATCAGGGAACAAGTGGAGAAAGGTGTGGTTGAACTATACTTCGTGAGTACTGAATATCAGTTAGCAGACATCTTCACCAAAGCTCTTCCTAGAGAACGTTTTGAGTTTATCCTTCCACGACTTGGCTTGAAGAGCCTTCAACCAGAAACCCTCAAACGTCTTCAGGAGGAAGACGAGGAGTAAACGTGTTTGTCTCCATCTGTTCTTTGTATATATCTTTTCAAAAAGCAAAACACAAAATTATAAAACAAATAAAAAGAAAATAGAAAAATATTAATTTTTCAAAATCTATAAAAATTATAAAATCTTGAAAAATTCCAAAAATATTGTTATTTTGTCATATTTTTTCATAGTTCGATAACATCTACAGACTTTGAAATGTCATTTAAGAATGACACGGGTCTTTAGATGAAGTTCAAATCAAAGTAAAAAAAAATGAATGAGATGGAGAAAAATGATGGTTTATTGTCATTTCAGACAGTAACCCGTTTTAAAAGAAAGAACAGAGCAATGTTTAATCTAATTTTTTAAAAAACCTCATGCTCTGATTCTAAAAACAAATGTTTGTCGCAAAAAAGACAAATGTTTCCTTCAGAAATATTTTTCCTTCTAAATATTCTTCTGAAAAATATTTGTCATCTAATGAAAACAAAATTGCTTTGAAAATAACTCGGACTATATTTTTGTCAAAATCTCTAAAACTCAATCAACAAAAAATGTCATTGATTGAGGGGGAGAATGATTTCCATCAAATCAAAATGTTATTTTTCAATCAATTGGCACGTAATCGAGCAAGGTCTAATGTTGGATAATCAAAAAGAGCAATGTTTTTGTACAATTGGATCCTGACCAAGGCTAATGTTGTGTTTTCATTAGATACTTAAGCATGTTTAATCATTAGAGTTTAAAGCCTCAGAATTTGATCCTTATCAGTTAAATGCTTTAAAAGAAAGTCACAATTCTCCTCAAAAGATTTCAAAAACAATTTAAATCAATAGAGATCACAAATCTCAAAGGATTTGAAAATTGTGACCGGGGGAGAACTTGTAATTTAAATTGGATATAAACTGAGAATTCAATAAGTGGTTTTATAAATATAATAACAAGCTCTCCTCCCTACATGTGCCAAACGATTTCAAATTTTCTCATTCACATGTTAAGGGGGAGCATTTATCTTAAACCAAAAGGAATGAAATGTGATTGATTTGTCTCTAAGTGCAGGTTTCTCATCCTTCCCAAAATATTTCATTCAAAGTACTTAAAATACTAGACTTGATCGGGAAGTGATGATGATCATTTTAGAAAATGTTAATCAAAGATTGAATTTGTCATTCTTAATCTAAGATTTCAAAGTCCTCTTGCCTCCATGTGCTAAAACAACTTCAAATACTTGAAGCACATGTTGAGGGGGAGCATTTCTAAAATATCAAAAACAATTAAGGTACTAAACATTTTGATTTTATATCACAAGTACCTTGATTGGTTTTCAATTGGTTTCGAGGCGGAATGAACAATACCAAAAGACCGACCAATTTACTTTATGCATGGTGATATAAGGATGGTTAAGTTAGGTATTCGTTCCCACGATCCCGCCAGAGCCGGAGGGACCTACCCAGGGACAATCCTCTAGATAGTGTAGAGTCCTTAGGTATATTTAAAAAAAATGATAATATGGGAAGAGTGCGGACTGAGACAGAGCTAGTACTGGAATAAACCGAACAAGGTTCTAGTTATGAAGTCTCGATAAGCACTGAAGGGGTTGAAGAATGAAAAAGAATTGAATGTGAAAAGGGTAAAAAGAAATAGCCCTCCATTTTTTCAACCTTAGGGCAGGAACCGGGTTCAATTCATATGCTACTGGTGGTTACTAAGGTAACACCGGTATTGAAGACAAGATGTCATGGACCCAGTGACGCACTGCACTAAAACTTCCCAAGCTACTCAAATTCCTCTTAAAAGGGCTTGTTTCATTCTCACAGGGAACCTAAATGATCTATCGACTCTATCTTAGAGATTGTTGATATTGAAGAAGGAGAACCTCTCCCTAGTCTTCGGCATAGGAACCAAATGTGCACTATTGAGTCTAGAGTCAAGAGATCATCAATAAATCTCATTAGGACACAATCAATGAAGACTCACTGTTTCACACAATGTGGAAAGTGAGAATATATCTTAAGAGTCCTACGCATCATCCTTGTGGTAATTGCCAGAACATCTGAGTGATATGCAATCATATTCACAATGAAGATGAAAAGCCTTCTAGAGCCAACATCAAACAAGCTCTTGGTGGGTGGCATGTGAGATCTATTCAATAGATAAATCATGTGACAACTGGACAGAAACGATGGAGCGATTCACATAATGAATCAATCTTGGTTCAGGAAATGGATTGACGGATACCTTTGAAAAACTAGTCGTTGTGCTTATAAATTCTTTTCTGTAGCACATCGACTGTGTATTAATGTTTCAAAATTAAAAGGGTGTTTATGATTGATAATTGATTTTCCAATAAAACCTTTATTGTATTGTAAAACCCTTTATATTAAGAAATACATGATTATTTTCAAATCATTTTCATCAATCAGTGAATCTCAATTCGCTGGTTCACTCACTCCGTGTTGTCTTCTTTGAGACGTCCCAGTTTGAGAACGGCTAGAGCAGCTGCGAAACCCTGTCAAGGAGATTCTTCGGAATTACACCTGATCACAAGCAGTACTTGTACTGATCAACGGGGAACCGTGGGCCGTGCACCTCAATTCAACGAAAGTGATCAAAGACACTTTCGTGCGCTTTATTGCTAACTGTTGTATGCAGGGAAACCCGACGGTTGCAGCTGACCAGAATTGAGGAGTCTTTCCATAGCCTCATGCTCACACATCACATTTACTTCTAAAGAAATCATGATAAGTGCATGTCTTCATCAACTGGCTCAGATATTTTCAATCCATGCTTCTGCTATGCTGCTGGAAATATTATGAATCAACGAAAGCTTCCGCTACTCTGATGAGAAGATATCATGATCCAAAATGTGAGCATGTCGGTCCGAAAGTCACAACTTCACATTATGGCGATACAACAAAAGGATGAGTCAGAGATTTGCTGTTGCTGATGATTTCAAAACTGGCTCAAAACTCACCATCACGTGGATCAGTTTAATAACTCCACTTGAAAGAACAAAATATGCGGAACATGAAGAATCAAAGACTACAGGCTACAGAGCAAAGAACTTAAACAAGGATCCCATGACATCCAAAATGTAATATCTGTTTATAATCAATGTAATTTGAGGTGACCTCCATTAGGGGGAGATTGTTAGGATTTATAAAATCTGGTAGTTAAAGTGTCGGTCACCTCAAGTATATGTAGTCATTAGAAAGCTCGTAGCCATAGTCATTTAGTGTTAGTAAGTAGTTTGTTAAGTAACACCGTGGAGGACGGACGGGTCTTTACCCATTGTATGTCTGATCCACAGCCCGAAGGAGGGCGTCTAAGCTTGTAACTATAAATACCCTTTGCCTAGCAAGGAAAAGGGTTGGAGCTTTCAATATCATTTTTCTTTGTCTCACTAAGTTCCCAAACTCTTCCACTTTCTCTCTCTAAAACTCAAACCATACGCCCCATATTTTGAATTTGTGATGTGTTTATGAAAAACAATATGTTACATATCACATGTGATATTACATATCATATGTGATTTAACACTAATATCACATGTTATATTCAAATTAGTGTTTAATCACATGTGATTTTTTCATGCAAATATCAGATTCGAAAAAAAAACGAAAAAAGGACGAAAAAACGTGAAAAAACATTTTTTTCTTTTGTCGAAAGTATATCAAAGTGCCCGTCTATAGAAAGATAATTAAATGCTCGTCGTGATGTGTGCAATTATTTTCGCTTAACGATTAACTGTTTAAAAGATATTTAAATTATAAAAAATATGTGAAATAATAAAATGCTTTTAATCCCAACAAATGATTTCTTTTTAGATAGAGTGTGGGGATGAGTCATTTGGTATGTGAGAAAACTTTGGTATGTAAAATAACTCTCCTCAATAAGGTTATGTTTGGGGACAAGCTTTTAAATCATTTTTAAAAAGTTAACAATTAGCATTTGAATATTTAAAGTTTGTTTGGCACCGATCATTTAGTATTTTTGTTTTGTCAAAATATTACTTTTCTAAATGCTCATTTCTCAAGCATTTAGCATTTTTGTTTTGTTTAAATGCTACTTTTGATTTGTAGTGGTCGTTTGGCAAAAGAGCGGAGAGTTGTGGAGCTATTTGGGGAGGTTTTTTAGTAGTCGTTTGGTAAAGTAGTGGTAAGCGTTTTGATTTTTAGTGATCGTTTGACAAAGGAGTGGTGAGTTGAGGCTATTTTTTAAGAAGGATATTTCTACGATGCTTGTTTATGAAGGTGTAGTAAAGGAGTTATGAGCTGTGACAACTTACTCTATGTTATCTTGCTATGGATACATCAGTAGATGCATATATCGTAGTTATTTAGCCACAAACGAATGTTGAATATAACCATGTTGTTGTCTTGTACGTAAGTAATACACGACCATTTTACACACATAACCATCTTTTATTTAAATATGCATCTATCATTTTACGTAGTACATATGTTACCAAACGGTTTTATTAAAAAAAAATAAAAGTAATGCTCACTTTTACTGCTCACAGCTACTGCATATTGCTACTTCTCATTTTTACTTTTAATGAACACACACAACTACTGCTAATTACTATTGCTAATTGTTACTGCTAACCATTACCGTTCGTTTCACCAAACATACCCTAAATATCCACTTCTATTTAGCACAAAGTTTTAGTTTCCATTAATCACATACCTTAACCACTAAAATTTCATATGATTAGTTAAAACATAAAGGAGACATTTATTTTAAAACATTCCAAAATAGAAATGTGGACATATAACTTGGGACGGAATGAGAAACGTAAGAACGTAACATCGATCAACGTTTTAGTTTATTACAGTTATTAAGGTGAGTCTGGTGGTTAAGGTGTCATTCACCTATATGTTTATTGTGTAGCAGAGATGGTTTATTATTTAGGGTAAAAAAATGTCCATGAGCATAGTCAAAACTGCATTTTTAGCCACCGAAAAAATATACCTGCAAAAAATGTCCTTACTGTGGATGTTTCCATGCAATTTGTATCCCTCGGCCTAACTAGCTTTATTTTCTTCCGTTAATTTGAGGACCACGTTGGGGTAATTTACTCTTTTTACTTTTCCCGCCAATTTACTCACCAACATAACTGGTTACACTCCCGATGTGACCTTATTCACAGGGACATAAATTGCAACAATGAATACAACTCTTGTATATCATACTCTATTCATTATCAGATCAAACAACATTCCAGTTTCATAAAACCTTTCAAATTCGATTTATTACTAGTTTTTATATCAACCTAGTGATCTTCAACACCACTCATAAACCTTTTCTAACCTTACTTACACTTTTGCAACACTACCTATAAACGTTTTCCTATTACCTAATTATACTTTCGCAAATGGCTACTATGCGCGATCAAGAGTCGAGAATGGTAGATTCTTTAGCTAGACTTCTTAGTAGAGAAGCCGAAAGAGAAGCAACGCAAGAAAGAATTGAAACAACTATGCCTCGAACTCACCACATCCATTAAACCTAGGCAACAAGCAATTGAAGTACTAGAAACAACACGTGGTCGTGTGGCATGTTCAATCGTTCGTCTCATGAATGATATGCAAAAACGTGATGTTAAACATGCAATGGTGCTTCAGATTCAGGTGTTAGAATCTGACTTAAGTCCACGTGAAAAGAAATACTTCTTGGGTAAGTTGGAACTAGGAATCTGAGGTTGGGTTAGGGTAGTTTTGTTTTGATGGTATGTTGTATATGTTTGTGTTTTGGGTAGTTTTTGTTGATCCTTTGTTTTTGTATCCATGAATCTATGTTAATGAAATTTGTTTTGTTTAATCCTCTTTAAGGATGAATTAAGTTTTTTTTTATAGTTTTGCCACTGATTATTGATGTTTGTTTACTTAGTTGATCATTTATCTATAAATTTTATACAAATTGACAAAGTTTGACTTTTAAAAGTCAAAAGTTTGTCCAAAAGTATTGTTATTTTGGATCACATCAGTGTGTATCCAAGTCTATTTAGAATAGATAATGTTGTAAGGGGTGTTTGGGAGAAATTGTTAATACAATGTAGTTGGAACAATATGAAAGGGTCTGAAGTATGAGAAATTCAATGGCAGATAAAGTGTTAATCAAGAAGGTATGTGTTTGGTGTTAAGTAATTGGTTAACAATAGATGCCATGATTTACTTTTACATAGTTGTTGACTTATAAAAGTCAAACAGGGTAAGATTTGGATTCTTACAATTGTGTACATCAGACTCATATGAAGTGGAAAGGCATTGAACATCAGAATTCATGTCCTGATAGACTTCATGTACTGATATACATTGAACATCGGACCCATATCAAGTCTTACTTGAAAAGAAGAATGTTTATGAACATTTGAGGGTGTTTAGATTATCTTTTTAGTGATTATCTAGTAAATACCAATAAATACGTTTAGCTTTAAAAAGTAAAATGTTAGTCCAAATGCAAACCAAATCCTTAAATGCATCTCAAACGCACAACTGCTCAAATGCTTATGACCATCTGAGGGTGTTTGGATGCTCTACAGTGGTTTTTTGGTCAATACAAGTGTGCACATACCAAAAACTATGTTTGACTTTAAAAAGTCAAACATAAGTCCAAACGCAAACCAAAACCTCAAATGCATACCAAAAGCTCAAATGCATATGAACATCTGAGGGTGTTTGGTTGTTTTGCAGTGGTTATTTGGTCAATACAAGTGTGCACATACCAAAAACTTTGTTTGACTTTATAAAGTCAAACATAAGTCCAAATACAAACCCAAACCTCAAATGCATACAAAAAGCTCAAATGCTTATGACCATCTGAGGGTGTTTGGTTGCTCTGCACCAGTTATTTGGTCAATACAAGTGTGTACATACCAAAAACTATGTTTGACTTTATAAAGTCAAACATAAGTCCAAATGCAAACCAAAACCTCAAATGCTTATAACCATCTGAGGGTGTTTGAATGCTTTGAAGTGGTTATTTGATCAATACAAGTATGTACATACGAAAAACTATGTTTGACTTTATAAAGTCAAACATAAGTCCAAATGCAACCAAAACCTCAAATGTATACCAAAAGCTCAAATGCTTATGACCATCAGAGGGCGTTTGGATGCTCTGAAGTGGTTATTTGGTCAATACAAGTATCTACATACCAAAAACTATGTTTGAGTTTATAAAGTCAAACATAAGTCCAAATGCAAACCAAAATCTCAAATGCATATCAAAAGCTCAAATGCTTATGACCATCAGAGGGTGTTTTCTTGCTCTGCAGTGGTTATTTGGTCAATATAAGTGCGTACATACCAAAAACTATGTTTGAATTTATAAAGTTAAACATAAGTCCAAATGCAAACCAAAACCTCAAATGCATACCAAAAGCTCAAATGCTTATGACCCTCCGAGGATGTTTGGATGCTCTGAAGTGGTTATTTGGTCAATACAAGTATGTAAATATCAAGAACTGTGTTTGACTTTATAAAGTCAAACATAAGTCCAAATACAAACCAAAACCTCAAATGCATACTAAAAGCTATGCTTATGACCATCTGAGGGTGTTTGGATGCTCTACAGTGGTTAGTTGGTCAATACAATCGTGCACATACCAAAAACTATGTTTGAATTTATAAAGTCGAACCTAAGTCTAAATGCAGACCAAAAAATCAAATTCATACAAAATACGGGCAAGAATCTATCCAAAATAAAAATAAGACAATACAACATATATACAACACATTGTTTGAAACAAAAACAAGCACAAATAAAACCAAAAAATGTTCATAAATGCAAAAATTTTACATTGTCAATCGTTTTCAAATGCTTCTCAACATCCCAAAATATTGTACTTTAAATTACACTTTAAACATACTACTGAAGAACAATAATTTGATGAATTTAGGACTCCAAAAGTTGGATGAACCGAAAACTCTATAGCTACTAGACCTTCAAATTATAATCAAAAGTTATCAGGTTCACAAACACACAAAAATATAATATGCAACTCAGTAACAAAATGGGAAAATAATAAATTATATGTTGTTAATACAAATAAGCCGTAAAAATGTTTATTTATATTTTACGATCTTCTAATGTTTTGTCGATAACAAACTTAAAATCATTTTAACGAAACAAATAAAATATGTAATTAGTTTGAGCCAATAGTTTACTAACACACTTACGTTTTCACATAAAACACTAAACAAGTAATAGTGCTTTCTTGATTTGGATTCTTACAATTGTGTACATCAGACTCATATGAAGTGGAAAGGTATTGAACATCAGAATTCATGTCCTGATAGACTTCATGTACTGATATACATTGAACATCGGACCCATATCAAGTCTTACTTGAAAAGAAGAATGTTTATGAACATTTGAGGGTGTTTGGATTATCTTTTTAGTGATTATCTAGTAAATACCAAAAAATACGTTAGACTTTAAAAAGTCAAATGTTAGTCCAAATGCAAACCAAATCCTTAAATGCATCTCACACGCACAACTGCTCAAATGCTTGTGACCATTTGAGGGTGTTTGGATGCTCTACAGTGGTTTTTTGGTCAATACAAGTGTGCACATACCAACAGCTATGTTTGACTTTAAAAAGTCAAACATAAGTCCAAACGCAAACCAAAACCTCAAATGCATACCAAAAGCTCAAATGCATATGAACATCTGAGGGTGTTTGGTTGTTCTGCAGTGGTTATTTGGTGAATACAAGTGTGCACATACCAAAAACTATGTTTGACTTTATAAAGTCAAACATAAGTCCAAATGCAAACCAAAACCTCAAATGCATACAAAAAGCTCAAATGCTCATGACCATCTGAGGGTGTTTGGTTGCTCTGCAGCAGTTATTTGGTCAATACAAGTGTGTAGATACCAAAAACTATATTTGACTTTATAAAGTCAAACATAAGTCCAAATGCAAACCAAAACCTCAAATGCATACCAAAAGCTCAAATGCTTATAACCATCTGAGGGTGTTTGAATACTTTGAAGTGGTTATTTGATCAATACGAGTATGTACATACGAAAAACTATGTTTTACTTTATAAAGTCAAACATAAGTCCAAATGCAACCAAAACCTCAAATGCATACCAAAAGCTCAAATGCTTATGACCATCTGAGGGTGTTTGGATGCTCTGAAGTGGTTATTTGGTCAATACAAGTATCTACATACCAAAAACTATGTTTGAGTTTATAAAGTCAAACATAAGTCCACATGCAAACCAAAATCTCAAATGCATATCAAAAGCTCAAATGCTTATGACCATCAGAGGGTGTTTTCTTGCTCTGCAGTGGTTATTTGGTCAATATAAGTGCGTACATACCAAAAACTATGTTTGAATTTATAAAGTTAAACATAAGTCTAAATGCAAACCCAAACCTCAAATGCATACCAAAAGCTCAAATGCTTATGACCCTCCGAGGATGTTTGGATGCTCTGAAGTGGTTATTTGGTCAATACAAGTATGTAAATATCAAGAAGTGTGTTTGACTTTATAAAGTCAAACATAAGTCCAAATACAAACCAAAACCTCAAATGCATACTAAAGGCTATGCTTATGACCATCTGAGGGTGTTTGGATGCTCTACAGTGGTTAGTTGGTCAATACAATCGTGTACATACCAAAAACTATGTTTGACTTTATAAAGTCGAACCTAAGTCTAAATGCAGACCAAAAAATCAAATTCATACAAAATATGGGCAAGAATCTATCCAAAATAAAAATAAGACAATACAACATATATACAACACATTGTTTGAAACAAAAACAAGCACAAATAAAACCAAAAAATGTTCATAAACGCAAAAATTTTACATTGTCAATTGTTTTCAAATGCTTCTCAACATCCCAAAATATTGTACTTTAAATTACAATTTAAACATACTACTGACGAACAATAATTTGATGAATTTAGGACTCCAAAAGTTGGATGAACCGAAAACTCTATAGCTATTAGACCTTCAAATCATAATCAAAAGTTATCAGGCTCACAAACACACAAAAAAATAATATGCAACTTAGTAACAAAATGGGAAAATAATAAATTATATGTTGTTAATACAAATAAGCCGTAAAAACGTTTATTTATATTTTACGATCTTCTAATGTTTTGTCGATAACAAACATAAAATCATTTTAACGAAACAAATAAAATACGTAATTAGTTTGAGCCAATAGTTTACTAACACACTTACGTTTTCACATAAAACACTAAACAAGTAATAGTGCTTTCATGATTTGGAATCTTACAATTGTGTACATCAGACTCATAAGAAGTGGAAAGGCATTGAACATCAGAATTCATGTCCTGATAGACTTCATGTACTGATATACATTGAACATCGGACCCATATCAACTCTTACTTGAAAAGAAGAATGTTTATGAACATTTGAGGGTGTTTGGATTATCTTTTTAGTGATTATCTAGTAAATACCAAAAAATACGCTTGACTTTAAAAAGTCAAATATTAGTCCAAATGCAAACTAAATCCTTAAATGCATCTCAAACGCACAACTGCTCAAATGCTTGTAACCATTTGAGAGTGTTTGGATGCTCTACAGTGGTTTTTTGGTCAATACAAGTGTGCACATACCAACAGCTATGTTTGACTTTAAAAAGTCAAACATAAGTCCAAACGCAAACCAAAACCTCAAATGCATACCAAAAGCTCAAATACATATGAACATCTGAGGGTGTTTGGTTGTTCTGCAGTGGTTATTTGGTCAATACAAGTGTGCACATACCAGAAACTATGTTTGACTTTATAAAGTCAAACATAAGTCCAAATGCAAACCAAAACCTCAAATGCATACAAAAAGCTCAAATGCTTATGACCATCTGAGGGTGTTTGGTTGGTCTACAACAGTTATTTGGTCAATACAAGTGTGTACATACCAACAACTATATTTGACTTTATAAAGTCAAACATAAGTCCAAATGCAAACCAAAACCTCAAATGCATACCAAAAGCTCAAATGCTTATAACTATCTGAGGGTGTTTGAATGATTTGAAGTGGTTATTTGATCAATACAAGTATGTACATACGAAAAACTATGTTTGACTTTATAAAGTTAAACATAAGTCCAAATGCAACCAAAACCTCAAATGCATACCAAAAGCTCAAATGCTTATGACCATCTGAGGGTGTTTGGATGCTCTGAAATGGTTATTTGGTCAATACAAGTATCTACATACCAAAAACTATGTTTGAGTTTATAAAGTCAAACATAAGTCTAAATTCAAACCAAAATCTCAAATGCATATCAAAAGCTCAAATGCTTATGACCATCAGAGGGTGTTTTGTTGCTCTGCAGTGGTTATTTGGTCAATATAAGTGCGTACATACCAAAAACTATGTTTGGATTTATAAAGTTAAACATAAGTCCAAATGCAAACCAAAACCTCAAATGCATACCAAAAGCTCAAATGCTTATGACCCTCCGAGGATGTTTGGATGCTCTGAAGTGGTTATTTGGTCAATACAAGTATGTAAATATCAAGAACTGTGTTTGACTTTATAAAGTCAAACATAAGTCCAAATACAAACCAAAACCTCAAATGCATACTAAAAGCTATGCTTATGACCATCTGAGGGTGTTTGGATGCTCTACAGTGGTTAGTTGGTCAATACAATCGTGTACATACCAAAAACTATGTTTGACTTTATAAAGTCGAACCTAAGTCTAAATGCAGACCAAAAAATCAAATTCATACAAAATATGGGCAAGAATCTATCCAAAATAAAAATAAGACAATACAACATATATACAACACATTGTTTGAAACAAAAACAAGCACAAATAAAACCAAAAAATGTTCATAAACGCAAAAATTTTACATTGTCAATTGTTTTCAAATGCTTCTCAACATCCCAAAATATTGTACTTTAAATTACACTTTAAACATACTACTGACGAACAATAATTTGATGAATTTAGGACTCCAAAAGTTGGATGAACCGAAAACTCTATAGCTATTAGACCTTCAAATCATAATCAAAAGTTATCAGGTTCACAAACACACAAAAAAATAATATGCAACTTAGTAACAAAATGGGAAAATAATAAATTATATGTTGTTAATACAAATAAGCCGTAAAAACGTTTATTTATATTTTACGATCTTCTAATGTTTTGTCGATAACAAACATAAAATCATTTTAAGGAAACAAATAAAATACGTAATTAGTTTGAGCCAATAGTTTACTAACACACTTACGTTTTCACATAAAACACTAAACAAGTAATAGTGCTTTCATGATTTAGTAATACATATGTACAACAACCAGTGTTTACATATTGGGTAGATATATACATATTTAGTATGTATTATAATGGGTAGAAGTTTAAGTATTTGACCCATTGACTAAATACATTGAATATAGTTGGGTAAAACCCAAAGTCCATAACCCATACCCATGGAGCATAACCCATTGCATGACATCATGCATAAGTCATAATGGGTATTATCCATGACCCATGGAGCTAACCCATGGACTAGATGCATTGCATCTTCTAGATACATTGTATCTACTTGGATATCCATGGTCTAAAGTCTAGGATCCATGACCCATAACCCATGACCCATGACCCAAAACCCATGGGCAAAGAGGAGCGTTCCACGGTTCCCCCAGTTTACACTGGACAGATCCCTCAAGTAAGGGATCCGTGGGATAACAGTATCATGTTTTCTTCTATAAATAGTGAGCCATTTCTTCATTGTAGGTTGCCATTCCTTCACATACTTTCACGTAGTATTGTAAACTCTCTAACCTCAGATCCAAAGGATCTTTCTATGTAGTTTGTGTTTGTTTTTGTGTGATTCTCTAGGTTCCTCCTAAAGGCGAGATCACCACCTCTTGAAGTCGAGCAAGCTCAAGTCCATGAGTTGCCATGCTTCGTCATCATCAAGACTACTAAAGTTCTCTTGTTGATAGTTCTTTCTTCTTCTCTAGAAGTGTTGTGTCAAAGACATTACTGAAGGATGCCAAAAGGGTAAAGACGAAGGCATTAGTGAAAGGTGCTTAATGTCCGTGTCAAAGGCAGTGGTGAAGGATGCCAAAAGAGTCAAGACGAAGGCATTAGTGAAAGGTGCCAAACGTCCATGTCAAAGGCATTAGTGAAGGATGCCAAAAGGGTCAAGTCAAAGGCATTAGTGAAAGATGCCAAGGGTGTACAATCAATATGGTGTATCGATGTACAAATAGAGATTGGTTGTATCCGATGATATTGATATCCTTGATGATGTTTTAATAAGGAGTTGGTCTCCTTTGGGATAGGTGTTGTGTAGTGTTAGGTGATAGTTCCTCCTTTGTAATGGAACTCGGTATCTAGCCTTGTACCGAATAAAGTGTAGGTGACGTTGTGATAGGTGTGGTTCTACCTTGTGGAAGAACCGGTGTCTAGCCTTGTACCAAAAAAAGAGTAGGAGACTTTGTGAAGGCTTCTCCGCCATAAGGATTTGTGTCGTGTAGTGCTAATGAACTCTCGAGTAGGTGACTCGGGGAGTGGAGTAGGGCAAGGAAGGTGTCCTTGTAGCCGAACCACTATAAACACTCGTGTCGTGGTTTTGTGTTTCTTACTCTTTACCTTTCCATTACATATTTATATATCTATCTATCAATGTCCAACATACACATCTAAATAGATTGACATAAGTCGATCTAAATATTTTAAAATGATGTTTTAATTGGTAAAATTATTCAACCCTCCCTTCTAGTTTTTCACAATTGGTACCAGAGCTTCGTTACCAAGTTTCTTAAGAATATATTGTACTTTTAAAACTTGATACGATCTATGTATGATTGAAAACTACAAGGAAGGAATTTCCTAAAAAAAACAAAATGTCACGTTTTAAAATCATCATAATTTATAATGTTGGATAATGATAGATCTTTCTAATATTTTCTTTGTTGAGAATTATCCATACTAGGATTTGGGCATCCTAAGAAGATCATGAAGAATTTCTCTCTAAATAATTCTTTCCTTAAAAAGAATATTTGGCAAAGGTATGATCTTTAATTAATTACAAATAAATTTCTCTCTTTTATATTTTTTTCTAGATGAATCAATAATGTCATCCATTTTTTTTAATCATGATTAAGTTTAAGTAGTATCTTTACGCTCTCTTAATAATCACTAATGTAGTTATTTATATTGAACTCATCATCAAGAATGGTATTCTTCGTTGATCTCTATAGACAAAACTACAGACTAGTGAAAATGATATCTCGGCTATTCGAGAGCCTTGATCATAACTCCTCACATAAGGATTATTGACATTTCATCTATGTCAATAAGTATCCATGTGAGATTTCTCATATTGTGATAAAATGGGATTTAATCATAATCTTTGAAAACTTCCCAAAGAATTATGATTTATTCATAAAAAGGGAACCTCGTCAAATAGTACTAGTATAACACGTCAAAACCCCAAACCATAAGTTATAGAGCATAAACATCGACCCTAGGCAAAAATTAGAACTCCCAAAAAAAAATTATCGAGGATCACTTAAGCCGTCAAATTGCTGATATGCCGGATCCCTGTGCTTGAACTAGCCGGATCCCTCATACAAGGGATCCGTGCAACAGAAGACAGAATAAGAAAAACATGATCACTATGGAAGTTCCACTACCAACTTTACTCTATCAAGACTCACGAACATAAAACCTATTTACAGTTCACAGGAGCAAATTGATCATCTTCTTCAAGGAAACAATCTCTTGTGCAAGTATAATCTTCACTACGTTGTTATTTCCATTCCTTGATTCCTAGGATTACAATTTTCATCTTTAGAAGTTGAGCTCAAATGGGTTTGTAACAATTTGTTACCACATTGTTTTCTAAGATAATCTAAATCAATGAATTTACATTGTTAATACAAATTAAACTCATTCCTTGAATTTAATGAAGATTGTTATGCCCCTTTATCACTTATACCTTATCACTTTACCAAGCAAACCCAACACAAACACGTAACAGTTATGCTATACGAATAGAAAGATTAAGAAAATAGAACTTGGTGACTTGAATGATAAATTCGTGTATGTTTAGAGAGGTAGAGAGAAGAAAGATGAAACAATAAGATGTTATATTGCTTCAAAGAAAACACACACACACACACTCAAGCACACCCCTCAAATGACATACTTGAGGGGTATTTATAGTAAGAGAGGATGATGCCCTAAGGCTTGGCCATGGGCCTTGAGATGGACTTGGATTGGGCTTGGGTTACACGAACTAGACAAGGCTAGCTTAACTTAACTAATGCCCAATTAGCTTAGCCCAATCCACGAGCCCGTTGACTATTCTATCACGATATCTAACACACATTACAAAGTTCCTAAATGTGAATGACCATCACTTCTAATAAAAATAATCAAGGCTAACAATCTCCCCCTAAGGGGTGGTCATTCAAAAGATGCTCCACTTGAATAGGTCTTTAATCTTTTTGAGCTTGAACTTTGTGAGTAGATATAGAATAGTCTTAATTCTTTGTTCCTTCATGCTTTGTGATCAGTTAATGTGGTTGTCTGCCGTTGTCAACTTCGTTGGTTAGGTGTCTCCACGTCTTTCTCCACCATGCTCACACTTCTATTTGACTTTGAGTTTCCAATGATGAAGTTCTCGAGTCTTTACACTTTGTAGATTCTTTAACTTTGAGTTGCCTTTGATTTTGATGAGAACATTCATGTGTTGTTGGTATGAGCATGTGGCGAGTCTGCACGATCAATCCGCTCCGGAGCTTCCATAAGAAGAAAACATAAAACAGGTTAGTAATAAGCGGATTCCGGCACTTACAAGTTTGAATTTCGAGGGTGTTAACAGCATAGTGTGAAAACACGTCTCTAATTCTCACAGAGGCCGTTCCTGAACTGGAGTCCCACAAGTGAGATAACATGATATACCGAATTACATCTACAGTTCAGATGAGTCGCTGAGTTACACCGAAGCATCACCTCACGACTGTAGACCGTTTGAGACACACTAAGCGTAATCCACGGAGAATTACCGAAGTGACCCGCTGTCAGGGCTGCTTGATGTTGACCCTGGCAGGAATTTCCATTCAATCACTGAGGATTACAGTTGTAACTCCCCTCATAAATGTTCTGGCAGATTGCTAAGATCTGCGTAGGACTCTATAATATATCACTTGTGTCCTTATTGATGAACAACAAGCGATGTCATGTCAAGTGTTCCTATGAGATCTTTTGATGAATCTCGTGGCTCTAGACTCAATAGTGCATTTTGGTTTTCCTGAGCGGAGACTAGGGAGAGGGTCTCCTTCTTCAATACCAACGATCTCTAAGAGAAAGTCAATAGATTATGTAGGGTTCCCAGTGAGAATGAAACAAATCCTTTTAAGAGGAATTGAGTGGCTAGAAGGTTTAGTGCAGTGCGTCACTGGGTCCATGACGTCTTTGTCTTCAATACCAGTGTCAACTTAGTGACAACTAGTAGCAGATGAGTTGAACCCGGTTTCTGCCCTAAGGTTGAATATGGAGGGCTATTTCTTTTCACCCTTTCTTTAACATTTCTTTTTAATTCTTCAACCCCTTCTTTCTCCTTTCTCACATTACTCCTTTTTTCAATCATTCCTAAGGACTTCTAATACTAACTATTTGTGATGTCCTTGGGTAGATCCCTCCGGCTCTGGCGGATCATAGGACGGATTTCCTATCCTCAGTCACCTTATAACTCCATGACTGTCCTATTGTTGCCATAAAACCATTTTCTTTGAAAATCTCTCAGAGTGTTTATGATAGAAAACATGTTTGAAACATTCCGAGAGTTTTATATTTTTAGAAACACTCCCCCTTCACATGTGCTTATATGTTTTGACAGAAATCTGCACATAGAGGGTAGAGTTCGCACGTTTTGAATTGATCGACTTTAAATGAACAAGACCGATTCGAGACACGTTTACATCACTAGAGAACTAGCTTGAAATTATTACCCGTCCTGGTCAAGTCCATAGAAAGTTTCTCGAGATGGTACATAATTACTCGTCAATTCATTGGTTCCGACTGAGTCGAGCTCTTTTGAGATTCAAACAACGATCATTAAACTTTTTGACCACATTTTAATCACATTTCTCCCCCTCAAAAATAGCATATCCATGATGTTTTTGAAACAAAATGATTAAAAGATATGTTTTTTGAAAAACATTTTGGAGAGAAACTGATTTAGCATGAATTTTGGAACAATTTTGGTGTTATACTCCCCCTTAACGAAAGCATATTTTTCATACAGAAAATTTAGAATCAATTAATGGTTTAGAGGGAGTTATCTTGGTACCAAATGTGAGAGATTTTGAAAAATCTTTTTGAAAAATTTCAAATCAATGGTACGCAAGATGAAGATTTTAAAAAATCTTTTGAAGATATTGAAGAAGAATTATCTTCATTTGTTTTAGGATAAGTGCTCGATATTTATGAAAATCGATTTTGCGTAGCACTTTCCTTTCTTTAAAGATCGGGTCCTGAACTGATGAGTTCAGAAGCCATTAATTTGAAGTTCGGGTTTCGTACTGAAGTATACGAAAGCCATTTTATGAAGAAATTTTGAGAAACGACATGTTTTAGAAAACAATTTAAAGAACTCTCGCTCAAGCATCTGTACATGCCCGTATCATTGTTGAATGACATTTCTAGAAACGTACAGAATATCGATTATACAAGAGACATGTCGTAGAAGAATATTTTTGGATTTTTGATTTTCTATTGTTTTTGTATTTTTGAAAGTTTTATATTTTTATATTTTGCTTTTGTTGGTTTTATAAAAGAAATGGAAAATCAAAGATAGAAGATAGAGAGAATGAAGCAGACGATTTTACAGAATTAGAACCCTCTGATGAGCTGGGTTCAGAGATATTTGATTCACCTGCAACCAAAGAAGAAGAGTTTTCACAAATAACAGTGTTAGAAGTACAAGATTCCTCACGGTGAGGGTGATCACTATCAATGGTTGTAGTGGTTTCTACTTCCTTATCCTGATGAGTTTCACTATTATCTGTGTAGGAGCAAGTATCAAAAATCTTTCCTGTGGGAATCCATCTAAGACCTATTTGGTTGAAAACTTTGCCCGTGGGTATCCACCTAAGGTAAGATCTAGGAGTTGTTTTCTTTTCAGATGCAGCGGAAGACTCATTTTTGGAAAAACTACGTCCTGAAGAGATCCACCTATTAGGTTTCTTTTTGTTTGACATTTTATCAACGGGTTTGTTTCTATTTGGTGTCTTAGTGGATTGTGCCTTGGCACGAGAATTATCTTTCTTGAGATATTGTAAGGCACATGCATCATGATTAGCTGAAAAGATACATTTTTTACATGTAGTACAGACAAATTCAATATTCTTGTTTAAAACAGCAGCGTTAACTTTGTCACTACAGTCTTTTGGAAATTGATTCTTGTTCGAAAAAGACCTAGAATTCCTAGTGTTGTTTTCTAAGGGCATAGCATTTTCTTTTGCGCAACTACTCTTAGATGCAAGCCAATCCCTAGTCTTTTGTAGAGTGTTCCTAGGTAATGGTTTACTACTACTAGCAGTGCCTTGAAATCTTGTAGAATTCATCACCCTAGATGTTGCACCTAGAATTCCCTCTTTTCGAGTCTGTGCCTTTTTCCTAGCTTCTTCGAGATAGTGATTGTTGACCATGTTGTTAGAACCGACAGATTCTTTAACAGGATTTTTGGTCACATTCCGTGTACTATTCTTAGAAATGCCAGGTGTAATCACTTTTTCTTTATCAAAAACTGGTTTTTCAAAAGCTTTGATAATTCTCTTTTTAATAGGCAAAGTCTGTGGAGTGACTGTTTTTGACAATTCATTTTTCTCATTGACTTTTGGAGGAAACTGAGAAATAGACATTTTTGGTTTGAAAACCGGTTTGGGAACATTTGTTTTCTCCTCAGTCAATGGTTTTGCAAACTTAGTATCCACAGTCTTTCCTTTTAGACATCCCAGCTGAGCTCTCAAAAGATCATTTTGCTCTTGCATGTCCTTGTAGGCACGCTCATACGACAGTTTGTCATACTTGCATTCCTCGGTTTTTCGATCAAGCTGTTTAAAATAGGACACGTTTTCTTTTTCAAGTTTTTCAAGAGCATTTTCATATTTTGAAACAATTGCGGAGGTCTCAGACTGGAGTCTTTCATGATCTTCAACAGAATATGTTTGTAAGATAATGGACATGATATCGGTAGTCATAACATCTTCGAAGAGAGAATCATTCAAAATTTCCAAAACTTTGATGTGTTCAAAACATTCATTAGCTTGCTTTACCAGGGATTTATGGTCCTTGACAAAGTCAGCTGTTTCTTTCAAAAGTGCTTGTTCAACATGAATTACCCTTGCACAGATGTTATTCAGCTGAGGGGCAATTTGAGTTTCAAAAAACTTTTTCTATTCAATATCAAAACTGTTAAACCAGATGTTCATTGTAATATTGGTTTTAGTTTTAACAGTCTCTTGAAGATCCGCAATTCTAGTTTTCACATTATCTAAAATGCTTCTAGTTTCACTTGTGTTAAAAGGATTGTTTGAAGACATTTGTTCGATTTTCGAAAGAGATTTGGAAACTACAACTGGTTTCGAAACTGGTTTTGAAACTGGTGTTGACACTTTGTTTGAAACACTTGGTGTGGTGGAAAACGTTGATTGTTCTTTTTGATTAACAAAAGTAATTCCATTAATTTTGTTCCATTTGTTATAATCAATCGGTTTAAGATCTGGATTCTTTTGTTTCATTTTTTATCTACTCTCCTCAGATAGTTCCAACGTTTCAAGAGAATCACGAACAATTATGGGTTCATGCAAAGGTTGTCCATTGTTCAACACATTCTGAGATTTCTGAGCTTTCTTGAGAAACGAAGAAGGGTTGTTACCAAGAGACATTTTATGTGAAGTGTGAAAAATCGGATTTACTTGATTAGAAAGCATCTTGTTTGATTTAGCGGAATGACCCGTTGTAAGAAGCAAATTATCCAATTTCTTTACAGTTTCATTTTTATCCAGAATTTCATCAAGAAGAGAATCTTCTCATTTTGAAAAATCAGCAATCAACTGTTTCTTCTCTTTTTCAAGATCAGAACACAGTGCTTTTTGTTTAGAAAGTTGGTTGTTTAGTTCAGAAATTTCCTTGTTTAAAGATTTGATTTTCAAGTTCAGATTCACATCAAGTGTGTCATACTTGAGTTGCAATTGTTGTTCTCTTAAAACAGAATCTCGATAACCAATTTCTAATTCTGAAAGTTTGTTTGTATGAAATTCATAAGCTTTGGCGTTCCCCTTGTAACTCTCAAGCTCAGCGGTCAATTTTTTATTCGCGGCCTTAACCTCGCGATTGACCGTTCTAACTTTCTCAACTTCAATGCCACATTGATTGATTAATGATTCAAAATAAGCACGTGTTTCCTCATCATTAGCACCATTCTGTATCACTTGACCTCCATTAGGATCCATATATGGAGTTTCAGAGTTAACATTGCTATTAACTTGCTCTCCCACATATGTGTCATAATAAGGTTCAGGAGACACAGAATGTGGCTTCTCATGAGTAAACGAATTTGGTACCTCATTGAGTGAATATGTGTCGTAGACAGGAGTTGTGTCATAAGTACCGTTTGATGTTGTGGCCTGTTGATTGATTGTGTGACTGGAGGTTGCATTATCGTTTGCTTTATCTTCCCATTTTGGGTACCTGAATTTGATTTCCTCAGCAGTCAACTCAATTCCCAACTCTTCTTTTTCTGCTAACATCAACATGTACTGGATCTTTTCAAGCTTTGTCATTGGTATGACACTAGATCCTGAATCTTGTCTTTGAGGTTCGGAGGTAGCATTCTGAACAGAAGTCATAAAACAGTTATTCCCATTTTGATATCCCATATTCTGATTCACAATCTGACCCCTTTGATGTCCATCTCCATAATTCCCAATGACTGGAGCTGCAACATTGCCATTCTGATTACCCACTGCTCTATTCCCAACATTCTGTCCCATCTGATTTCCAACATTCTGACCCAACTGATTACCCTGATACGGAACCGCCTGATTACCCATGCGACTGCTAAATGCTTTATCCAATAAAGAAAATACCTGTTGCAAGGTCGCTTCTACTTCAGCTTCAGGATCAGTGATTCCTTGTTCCTGGTATTGTGGATACGGTTGTTGAATGACTTGTTGTTCTTGTGGATAAAATTGTTGTTGAGGTTGTGGAATGTATTGCTGCAAGTTGTTGTTGGTGGAAGATGATGAAGCTTGTTGTTGTGTATTAATTGAAGGTTGAGTCTTTGCAATAAGTGCCAATTGATCATGATTCTTTGCCAATCTTTCTTTCCTGACTTCATTCGCTTCAGCTTGGTTTTGTTTCAGAAAATCGTTTAGTTGATCAAAGTTCACCTGATGTAAGTCTTTTGTTTGGGTAACAATAGTGACATATCGTCCCCATTCTTCTGGAAGATTATTCAGGAACTTGATATTTTGAACGATTGTTCTGGGTGCCAACTTGTTTCTGATAAGCTCATTCATCAAAGTGCAAAACCTTCCATAGTAGGATTCAATGGATTCTCCTGGTGTAGATGTAAACTTCTCCCATTCAGTTAGCAGCTTTTTCTCCATGTCTTGTTTACCAATTTCTGTTCCATAACATAGCCGTCTAACACGTTCCCACATATCGAAAGCAGTTTCACAACTGTCTACAGCAGCAAAAATGTCTATTGGTAAACCCAGTTGGACAATATGAATTGCCATGTCATCTGCATCGACTTGTTTCTGATCCTCTTCAGTGTATTCTGATTCAGTTTGAAGATGAGAGGATGGTGCGACGGGAGGTGTTGCATCTGCATTTCCAGGTACATGAACTTGTCGAGGCTTGAAGGGTCCATCCTGAATGGATTTAATCATGAGTTTCCCATTAGGTTTGGTCTTGATGTAGCGAAGCATAAGACTTGTCCATTGAAGATAACCACCTTTTGCCAACATAGGAGGACGGTTTTCGGCACCGGCTGCATGAATGTCTTGTTGAGTTGCCATTGATGAAGGTATGATCTGATAAAGTTGATGTAGGATCGATTCAACGATAAAGGAGTTGTGTTTGATAAGTTATGGTCGGTTGAGGTTTATCCGAAGGTCGTACTCGTAAACTTGGTTCTTAAAAAAAATTTTTTTTTGCCCAAAATTTGAAATTCACTATAAAAATCAATTCTAAGGTCGTATGAAAAATCTGAGTTATGACAATTTTGACGCCAAATTTGACCCGAAAAATTTGAATTTAGGCCCAAAAATTTGAATTTTTGACCAAAATTTTCACAGTTAAACCAAAATTTGAATATCGCGTAAAAATTGAACGTTTAGTCTCCTCAAAAATTTGAATTTTACTCAAGTTTTCCCGCCAAAGAAGTTAGGCGTAGACCTAAGAAGTTACGAGTAGGATATGGTTACGAGTAGGATATGGTTACGAGTAGGACGGCTTAGGCGTAGGATCTTATGCGTAGGAAGCTTAGGCGTAGGATTCCTTAGGCGTAGGATCTTATGCGTAGAAAGTATCTTACGCGTAACCTTAAGCTTATGCGTAGACAAAAAGTTACTCGTAAACCTTACGCGTAATTGTGAAGTTATGCGTAGAGTTACTCGTAAGTTTTAGCTTATGCGTAAACTATGGTTAAGAACCAAAAATTCTTTACACTGTCACAGCGTAAGAGATATCCACAAGTCGAAGTGTTCCACACACTTATCCAAGTGAGGGAAGCACTGAGTAACAGTTATAGCTCGAAGATTCTTCACCAAAAAGTTACGAGTAGAAAACTTATGAGTAGTTGACTTTCTTACGAGTAGAACTAGGGTTTTGACCTACTCGTAAAAAATTTCCAGTGATTCAACCAATTTCTCTTGCACAGATATCCTTAAAAACACTCAAATAACACAAAAATGTTAACCTTTTTCACCCAAAGTGCTTAGAAAAGTTACGAGTAGAAATGACCAATAAACCAAATACGAGCTTAAAAATGAAGAAAAACACGTAAAGCTTCGAACTTTTTGCAAAAAACTGAAACTTTAGCACCAAATAAACCTTAAACCACAAGAATCTTGAATTTTTGAGTGCAAAAATTAAAGCTTTAAGCTTGACAACGTTTATAACAAAGCTATGCGTATCAACCTTCAAAACAAACACAAACACTCCTAAACCATTGTTAGGCGATTGATACCAATTGTTATGCCCCTTTATCACTTATACCTTATCACTTTACCAAGCAAACCCAACAAAAACACGTAACAGTTATGCTATACGAATAGAAAGATTAAGAAAATAGAACTTGGTGACTTGAATGATAAATTCGTGTATGTTTAGAGAGGTAGAGAGAAGAAAGATGAAACAATAAGATGTTATATTGCTTCAAAGAAAACACACACACACATACTCAAGCACACCCCTCAAATGACATACTTGAGGGGTATTTATAGTAAGAGAGGATGATGCCCTAAGGCTTGGCCATGGGCCTTGAGATGGACTTGGATTGGGCTTGGGTTACACGAACTAGACAAGGCTAGCTTAACTTAACTAATGCCCAATTAGCTTAGCCCAATCCACGAGCTCGTTGACTATTCTATCACGATATCTAACACACATTACAAAGTTCCTAAATGTGAATGACTATCACTTCTAATAAAAATAATCAAGGCTAACAAAGATGTTTTGAGCAAAATTGTGATTAATCCCATTAGGATACTATTCACACAATTGACACCAAATTCTGGTTTTGATGTATAGGAACAATCCAGCCTAGCAACAGCCAACAAGACTACCATGACACCTCTCACTACATTCCAATGTATCATCGTAAGGAAGGCCTAAGCCCGGAGGATAGGAAAGCCTTCAAGATGTTAGAAAAGAGGCTCTTCCACGAAGGTCAAGTGGTTGAACCATCATTCCTCAACAACACCAACATTCGACAAGTCTTTGGAGGAATTAACTTTGATTGCCTCTTGGACATTAATGAGCAAATTTGTCTGGTGTTTGTGCTTGAGTTTTACAAGACAATGAGAATTGTTCGGAATGAAGATGTGACCATTTCAATAGCCTTCATCATCAATGAGCACGAGTACACCCTCACTCTTGTAGAATTTGGAAGGATACTTCGTGCCCCATATCAAGGAGTGTGTATGTACTCTAATGAATGATCGTTGGCGGAGCTACATGACATGGTAGATCATCATGATATATACTTCACAGCCATCCCGGAAGCAACCACGGTAAGGGATACCGTCTTCATGGAAAGATCATCTCCATCAAGAGTCACGAGAAACTCCAAGATGATTTATAGGGATCCATTTCAAATGGAGCTTTCAGAAATGTTCCCATTGTACAAGAAATGGGAACTCGTGGTAAGGGAGAACGTGCTTTGCTTGGGAGGAAACAAAGATCATTTTAATGCTTGCTTAAGCTTCATGATTTATTGCCTTGTAACTGGCACTCACTTCAACCTCGCCTATTACATGGTAAAAAGAAGGGCAAGCGTGAAAAGCATGGACAAGATGGTACTCCCTTACGTAATGCTCCTGACCCGTCTAGCAAATTTCATCTTTGTTCTAGATCCTTCTCCTTATTTATGACCACAGTTTTTCCAACAAGGTCATGGTGCCTCTATCCGATGGAAAGACTACAAGGATCATGGTGGATGGCAAGAGACCTCACCCACCAACGGATTCATCGGATGAAAGAGAAAGACAAAGAGAAGGAGAAGGAACTAGCAACCCCCTTGGCAAAACCAATCTCGACCCTTTAGCATACATCAACCAACTGCCAGATATTCCAAGCCCTTCACAAGAGTGGCAACAAACAAAGGGCATATTCAAATGTTTTTCTAACTTCTTGATGAAGAAGAAGAAGTAGAGATGGTGGGATAAAGAGTGAATAGGATAGAGATGGAGAAGAAGATGGAGGTGAAGTGGAAGGATGAGTGGATGGAAGGTAAGGTCATAGACCTTAAATTTGTGAAACAATTTATGAAACAATGGTCTGTAAACATCTAAACAATATTTATGTAGATTAGGATGTAGCTTGTAGGAGTTGGCATGATTTGGACTTGGACACTTTAACTTAGGAGCTAGGAAAATGAGATTTTATGACAACTTGATCTCATTTCAAGTAGTCGATGTCACTCATTTGTGATTACATTTTAGTCATCCGCACTTGCTATGCGCTATATTTGTTGTTTGCATATGTTTACTGAATGTAGAAATGATTATGATGAGCATTTGCTAAGAGTGCAAAAACTGCACAATTGCTAAGAAGCTACGGGTCAGCAGTATCCGGATCCCTGGGCTATAACTAGCCGGATCCCTCATATGAGGGAACCGTGGGATTCGGGCAAACAGATATGCAGCTACAGAACCTTGTTCATCAAACCATTCCCCTAGATCACATCATACTAGCTAAACATAATTCTTTAAGACCACTTAAGCCTTCCTCAAGCTTTGTAGGTCTCACACTCATCCATGGCTAACTTAGGATCAAATTCAAGGTGCTTTTGATTTATCAATTCACCAAAACTCACCATTTTTCCGCTTCAATGCTCACACATTGTTCCTCAGATCTCAAAACACTTAGCTTGATATTTCTCTCAATTTTTAGCAAATTGGTTTTAGTCATCCTTACCTTAAAATAGGCTCAAAATTATTTTATCATTTCTTTTTATTTTTTAGGAATTTTTCAAATTTCTCTTAAGTCATCATCTGATCTCTAGGATCAATTGCCATCATTTGTCATTCTCAAATCAATGAGTATCATCCTTAAAAACTTAGTTGCCCTCTCAAAAAATCCACTTTCCTACCCAATATGATCATTAAGTATCCGCACTCCTTATTGTTGGACATTTAAGTCACCTATCACTTAAGACATCTAAGGAATGTCAAACCCTCAAGAGTTATAGGTACTAGACCTTACAAGAGCATAATTACTTCACCACTTTTCCTGTCTAACAGACGAATCCCTGGATTATAACCAGACAGATCCCTAGTGAGAGGGAACCGTGGGATCCGTGTCTATAGAAAGCTTCTGATCAGCTTTTCTTTCAAAATTCAAACTCTCTTTGGTAATCTAAAGACTTTTGCTTACCATTTAATGATTCCCTAGAGCTGAAAAACACCATAGTTGACCTTGGTGCATGCCAAATTTTCTTAGTGGTCATGAATTTAATTCATTAACTCAAATTCATCCTTTATAAACCAAACACTCTTGAGAGCTTAAGTCACCATTCTTACCACAATCCTAAAAATCAGTAGTTATTACATCCTCACCTTCACTATGACTAAAGCGTCTAGCAAGAACTCTTCAACCAAAGGTTCATCCAAAAGAAATTCTCATATGGTCCAAGAGATATCATCCACTTAGTCATCACCCCTAAGAATTCCGAATGCTAGAATCCCACCTCAACAATCTCAGTCAACAATAGCCAAAAGAACCGCGGAAATTAGTATTAGACCTTTTGAGTTAGAAAAAGCTTCATCAAGCTCTAAACCAAACAAACCTAGTTCTAGGAAAACACCTAAACCTTCATTCCTAGAACCAAGACTACATTCCATTGCCGAACCTCTTTCTCATCCAAATCTCTACTCATTAGAGCACTCACCACCAAGGACTTCCCACTCACCAACCTTCTCGTTAAATAGGGAACCACCTACTTCACCAAATAGTCCATCTTTGGAGACGAGGAACCACCAAAGACATAATCATATAGAGGACTTTCCATTACCACCACCAACTCATGCATCATCACGTTCACTCTTAGTAGAACCTCATCTTACATTGCTCATTGTACCTCCACCATCATTTGTGGAGCCTCCTCAAAACAACCAATCTCCTCCGGTTCCTAGTCATGACAATAATTTCTCGAATTGTCAAATCACCCAAGGACTTGTTCAAGAAGTACGAAGTGAGTTGCATTTCATGTTTAATCATCTCCTTGAATGATTTGACCAAATCAACAAGTCTACTCATCCTTAGATTCAAGCACTTTGATGCTTTTTAAGTTCTTCGTCACTTATTAGAATTAGTAGAAAATGTATTACATGTTTGAATCATTCTCTTAGTTTTAGAGATTTTTAGATCATTTCTCGTATTTTTTTATTGAATGAAATTACATGTTTATGCCATATTGTCTTGAGAATATGTTTGGTGCCTTGATACATATCTCATTTTGATGTTAACATCACTTGTTACATCACCATTGGTGTCTTATGCTTACAAACAGACGGATCCCTCAGGTTTGCTTAGACGGATCCCTCCAAAGAGAGAACCATGGGATCCATGATACAGAAGACTTGTTTACTACTAACTTGAGTCTTATTTGCAGGAAATTATGCATTATATACTTGTTTTCTAACCTTTGTTTTGTAAATTTTCAATATACACTTGAAGACTTTGACACCCTAAGCTAGGTGGAGTTTCGTGTCAAAGCGATACATTGCAAAATCATTTGCAATATAATTCACATTAGGATTACATTACATGAAGTCCTCCTTGCAAAGTTGCAATCATCAAGGGGGAGCATATTCGTCACAAAGACGAAACCATTTGCAAACATAGTTGCAATGCACTAGTTTAGTATTTCTACTTACTTGACGCCCTCACAAAGGGATGGACTCGTCAATGGGGAGCTAAGTCGAGAATACTTCTCCTCATTTACTCTCTATTTTTCATATTTTTCCTTTTCACATGTTTTTCTAAAAACAAGGTGTTAGTTTCTTTTCGACGCTCTTTTTGTTTCGACAAAAAGGGGGAGAAGAGAGTAAAAACTCCAATTCAAACTTTTACAAATTTTAAGTTTTCCTTAAAATAATCTTATGTTTTGTCATAAACAAAAAGGGGGAGATTGTTAATACAAATAAGCCGTAAAAATGTTTGTTTATATTTTACGATCTTCTAATGTTTTTTCGATAACAAACGTAAAATCATTTTAACGAAACAAATAAAATACGCCAATAGTTTACTAACTCACTTACGTTTTCATATAAAACACTAAACAAGTAATAGTGCTTTCATGATTTAGTAATACATATGTACAACAACTAGTGTTTACATATTGGGTAGATATATACATACTTAGTATGTATTATAATGGGTAATATAATGGGGTAGAAGTTTAAGTATTTGACCCATTGACTAAATACATTGAATATAGTTGGGTAAAATTCAAAGTCCATAACCATACCCAAAGAGCATAACCCATAACCCATTGCATGACATCATTCATAAGTCATAATGGGTATTATCCATGACCCATGGAGCTAACCCATAACCTATGGACTAGATGCATTGCATCTTCTAGATACATTATATCTACTTGGATACCCATGGTCCAAAGTCTAGGACCTATGACCCATGACCCAAAACCCATGGGCAAAATGTCACGTTTTAAAATCATCATAATTTATAATGTTGGATAATGATAGATCTTTCTAATATTTCTTTGTTGAAAATTCTCCATACGAGGATTTGGGCATCCTAAGAAGATCATGAAGAATTTCTCTCTAAATACTTCTTTCCTTAAAAAGAATATTTGGAAAAGGTATGATCTTTAATTAATTACAAATAAATTTCTCTCTTTTATATTTTTTTCTAGATGAATCAATAATGTCATCCATTTTTTTTAATCATGATTAAGTTTAAGTAGTATCTTTACGCTTTCTTAATAATCACTAAAGTAGTTATATATATTGAACTCATCATCAAGAATGGTATTCTTCGTTGATCTCTATAGACAAAACTACAAACTAGTGAAAATGATATCTCGGCTATTCGAGAGCCTTGATCATAACTCCTCACATTAGGATTATTGACATTTCATCTATGTCAATAAGTATCCATGTGAGATTTCTCATATTGTGATAAAGTGGGATTTTATCATAATCTTTGAAAACTTCCCGAAGAATTATGATTTATTCATAAAAAGGGAACCTCGTCAAATAGGACTAGTATAACACGTCAAAACCCCAAACCATAAGTTATAGAGCATAAACATCGACCCTAGGAAAAAATTAAAACTCCCAAAACAAAATTATCAAGGATCACTTAAGCCGTCAAATTGCTAATATGCCGGATCCTTGTGCTTGAACTAGCCGGATCCCTCATACAAGGGATCCGTGGGATCCGTGCAACAGAAGACAGAATAAGAAAGACATGATCACTGTGGAAGTTCCACTACCAACTTTACTCTATCAAGACTCATGAACATAAAACCTATTTACAGTTCACAGGAGCAAATTGATCATCTTCTTCATGGAAACAATCTCTTGTGCAAGTATAATCTTCACTACGTTGTTATTTCCATTCCTTGATTCCTAGGATTAAAATTTTCATCTTTAGAAGTTGAGCTCAAATGGGTTTGTCACAATTTGTTACCACATTGTTTTCTAAGATAATCTAAATCAACGAATTAACATTGTTAATACAAATTAAACTCATTCCTTAAATTCAATGAAGATGTTTTAAGCAAAATTGTGATTAATCCCATTAGGTTACTATTCACATAATTGACACCAAATTCTGGTTTTGATGTATAGGAACAATCATGCCTAGCAACAGCCAACAAGACTACCATGACACCGCTCACTACATTCCAATGTATCATCGTAAGGAAGGCCTAAGCCCGGAGGATAGGAAAGCATTCAAGATGTTAGAAAAGAGGCTCTTCCACGAAGGTCGAGTGGTTAAGCCATCATTCCTCAACAATACCAACATTCGACAAGTCTTTGGAGGAATTAACTTTGATTGCCTCTTGGACATTAATGAGCAAATTTGTCTGGTGTTTGTGCTTGAGTTTTACAAGACAATGAGAATTGTTCGGAATGAAGACGTGACTATTTCAATAGCCTTCATCATCAATGAGCACGAGTACACCCTCATTCTTGTAGAATTTGGTAGGATACTCCGTGCCCCATATCAAGGAGTGTGTATGTCTCTAATGAATGATCGTTGGCGGAGCTACATGACATGGTAGATCATCATGATGTATACTTCACAGCCATCCCGGAAGCAACCACGGTATGGGATACCGTCTTCATGGAAAGATCATCTCGATCAAGAGTCACGAGAAACTCCAAGGTGATTTATAGGGATCCATTTCAAATGGAGCTTTCAGAAATGTTCCCATTGTACAAGAAATGGGAACTCGTGGTAAAGGAGAACGTGCTTTTCTTGGGAGGAAACAAAGATCATCCTAATGCTTGCTTAAGCTTCATGATTTATTGCCTTGTAACTGGCACTCACTTCAACCTCGCCTATTACATGGTAAAAAGAATGACAAGCGTGAAAAGCATGGATAAGATGGTACTCCCTTACGTAATGCTCCTGACCCATCTAGAAAACTTCATCTTTGTTCTAGATCCTTCTCCTTATTCATATGACCACAGTTATTCCTATGACTACAAGGATCATGGTGGATGGCAAGAGACCTCACCCACCAACGGATTCATCGGATGAAAGAGAAAGACAAAGAGAAGGGGAAGGAAGTAGCAACCCTCTTGGCAACACCTATCTCGACCCTTTAGCATACATCAACCAACTGCCAGATATTCCAAGCCCTTCACAAGAGTGGCAACAAACAAAGGGCATATTCAAATGTTTTTCTAACTTCTTGATGAAGAAGAAGAAGTAGAGATGGTGGGATAAAAAGTGAATGGGATTGAGATGGAGAAGAAGATGGAGGTGAAGTGGAAGGATGAGTGGATGGAATGTAAGGTCATAGATCTAAACAATATTTATGTAGATTAGGATGTAGCTTGTAGGAGTTGACATGATTTTGACTTGGAAACTTTAACTTAGGAGCTAGGAAAATGAGATTTTACGACAACTTGATCTCAATTCAAGTAGTCGATGTCACTCATTTGTGATTACATTTTAGTCATCCGCACTTGCTATGCGTTATATTTGTTGTTTGCATATGTTTACTGAATGTAGAAATGATTAGGATGAGCATTTGCTAAGAGTGCAAAAATTGCACAATTGCTGAGAAGCTACTGGTCAGCAGTAGCCGAATCCTTAGGCTATAACTAGCCGGATCCATCAGATGAGGGAACCGTGGGATCCGGGCAAACAGATATGCAGCTACAGAACCTTGTTCATCAAACCATTCCCCTAGATCACATCATACTAGCTAAACATAATTCTTTAAGACCACTTAAGCCTTCCTCAAGCTCAGTAGGTCTCACACACACCCATGGCTAACTTAGGATCAGATTCAAAGTGCTTTTGATTTATCAATTCACCAAAACTCACCATTTTTCCACTCCAATGCTCACACATTGTTCATCACATCTCAAAACACTTAGCTTGATATTTCTTTCAATTTTTAGCGAATTGGTTTTAGTCATCCTTACCTTAAAATAGGCTTAAAATTAGTTTTTCATTTTTTTTTTAATTTTTTTAGGAATTTTTCAAATTTCTCTTAAGTCATCATCTGATCTCTAGGATCAATTGCCATCATTTGTCATTCTCAAATCAATGAGTATCATCCTTAAAAACTTAGTTGCCCTCTCAAAAAATCCACTTTCCTACCCAATATGATCATTAAGTATCCACACTCCTTATTGTTGGACATTTAAGTCACCTATCACTTAAGACATCTAAGGAAAGTCAAACCCTCATGAGTTATAGGTACTAGACCTTACAAGAGCATAATCACTTCACCACTTTTCCTGTCTGATAGACGGATCCCTGGATTATAACCAGACGGATCCCTAGTGAGAGGGACCCGTGGGATCCGTGTCTACAGAAAGCTTCTATGAATCTTTTCTTTCAAAATTCAAACTCTCTTTGGTAATCTAAACACTTTTGCTTACCATTTAATGATTCCCTAGAGCTGAAAAACACCATAGTTGACCTTGGTGCATGCCAAATTTTCTTAGTTGTCCTGAATATAATTCATTAACTAAAATTCATCCTTTATAAACCAAACACTCTTGAGAGCTTAAGTCACCATTCTTTCCACAATCCTAAAAATCAGTAGTTATTACATCCTCACCTTCACTATGACTAAAGCATCTAGCAAGAACTCTTCAACCAAAGGTTCATCCAAAAGAAATTCTCATATGGTCCATGAGATATCATCCACCGACTCATCACCCGTAAGAAGTGCAAACGCTAGAATCCCACCTCAACAATCTCAGTCAACAATAGCCAAAAGAACCGCGAAAATTAGTATTAGACCTTTTGAGTTAGAAAAAGCTTCATCAAGCTCTAAACCAAACAAATCTAGTTCTAGTAAAACACCTAAACCTTCATTCCTAGAACCTAGACTACATTCCTTTGCCGAACCTCTTTCCCATCCAAATCTCTACTCATTAGAGCACTCACCACCAAGGACTTCCCACTCACCAACCTTCTCGTTAAATAGGGAACCACCTACTTCACTAAATAGTCCATCTTTGGAGACAAGGAACCACCAAAGACATAATCATATAGAGGACTTTCCATTACCACCACCAACTCATGCATCATCACCTTCACTCTTAGTAGAACATCATCCTACATTGCTCAGTGTACCTCCACCATCATTTGTGGAGCCTCCTCAAAACAACCAATCTCCTCCGGTTCCTAGCCATGACAATAATTGCTTGAATTGTCAAATCCCCCAAGGACTTGTTCAAGAAGTACAAAATGAGTTGCATTTCATGTTTAATCATCTCCTTGAACGATTTGACCAAATCAACAAGTCTACTCATCCTTATATTCAAGCAGTTTGATGCTTTTTAAATTCTTCGTCACTTATTAGAATTAGTAGAAAATGTATTACATGTTTAAATCATTCTCTTAGTTTTAGAGATTTGTAGATTATTTCTCGTATTTTTTTATTGAATGAAATTACATGTTTATGACATATTGTCTTGAGAATATGTTTGGTGCCTTGATACATATCTCATTTTGATGTTAACATCACTTGTTACATCACCATTGGTGTCTTATGCTTACAAACAGACGGATCCCTCAGGTTTGCTTAGACGGATCCCTCCAAAGAGGGAACCATGGGATCCGTGATACAGAAGACTTGTTTACTACTAACTTGAGTCTTATTTGCAGGAAATTATGCTTTATATACTTGTTTTCTAACCTTTGTTTTGTAAGTTTTTAATAAACACTTGAAGACTTTGACACCCTAAGCTAGGTGGAGTTTCGTGTGAAAGCGATACATTGCAAAATCATTTGCAATATAATTCACATTAGGATTAGATTACATGACGTCCTCCTTGCAAAGTTGCAATCGTTAAGGGGGAGCATATTCGTCACAAAGACGAAACCATTTGCAAACATAGTTGCAATGCACTAGTTTAGTATTTCTACTTATTTGACGCCCTCACAAAGGGATGGACTCGTCAATGGGGAGCTAAGTCGAGAATACTTCTCCTCATTTACTCTCTAATTTTTATATTTTTTCTTTTCACATGTTTTTCTTAAAACAAGGTGTTAGTTTCTTTTCGACGATCTTTTGGTTTCGACAAAAAGGGGGAGAAGAGAGTAAAAACTCCAATTCAAACTTTTACAAATTTTAGTTTTTCCTTAAAATAATCTTATGTTTTGTCATAAACAAAAAGGGGGAGATTGTTAATACAAATAAGCCGTAAAAACGTTTGTTTATATTTTACGATCTTGTAATGTTTTTTCAATAACAAACGTAAAATCATTTTAGCGAAACAAATAAAATACGTAATTATTTTGAGCCAATGGTTTACTAACACATTTACGTTTTCACTTAAAACACTAAAAAAGTAATAGTGCTTTCATGATTTAGTAATACATATGTACAACTAGTGTTTACATATTGGGTAGATATATACATACTTAGTATGTATTATAATGGGTAATATAATGGGGTAGAAGTTTAAGTATTTGACCCATTGACTAAATACATTGAATATAGTTGGGTAAAACTCAAAGTCCATAACACATACCCAAGGAGCATAACCCATAACCCATTGCATGACATCATGCATAAGTCATAATGGGTATTATCCATGACCCATAGAGCTAACCCATAACCTATGGACTAGATGCATTGCATCTTCTAGATACATTATATCGACTTGGATACCCATGGTCCGAAGTCTAGGACCTATGACCCATGACCCAAAACCCATGGGCAAAATGTCACGTTTTAGAATCATCATAATTTATAATGTTGGATAGTGATAGATATTTCTAATATTTTCTTTGTTGAGAATTCTCCATACTAGGATTTGGGCATCCTAAGAAGATCATGAAGAATTTCTCTCTAAATACTTCTTTCCTTAAAAAGAATATTTGGCAAAGGTATGATCTTTAATTAATTACAAATAAATTTCTCTCTTTTATATTTTTTTCTAGATGAATCAATAATGTCATCCATTTTTGTTTAATCATGATTAAGTTTAAGTAGTATCTTTACGCTCTCTTAATAATCACTAAAGAAGTTACATATATTGAAATCATCATCAAGAATGGTATTCTTCGTTGATCTCTATAGACAAAACTACAGACTAGTGAAAATGATATCTCGGCTATTCGAGAGCCTTGATCATAACTCCTCACATAAGGATTATGGACATTTCATCTATGTCAATAAGTATCCATGTGAGATTTCTCATATTGTGATAAAATGGGATTTTATCATAATCTTTGAAAACTTCCCAAAGAATTATGATTTATTCATAAAAAGGGAACCTCGTCAAATAGGACTAGTATAACACGTCAAAACCCCAAACCATAAGTTATAGAGCATAAACATCGACCTTAGGCAAAAATTAGAACTCCCAAAACAAATTATCAAGGATCACTTAAGCCGTCAAATTGCTGATATGCCGGATCCCTGTGCTTGAACTAGCCGGATCCCTCATACAAGGGATCCGTGGGATCCGTGCAATATAAGACAGAATAAGAAAGACATGATCACTGTGGAAGTTCCACTACCAACTTTACTCTATCAGGACTCACAAACATAAAACCTATTTATAGTTCACAGGAGCAAATTGATCATCTTCTTCAAGGAAACAATCTCTTGTGCAAGTATAATCTTCACTACGTTGTTATTTCCATTCCTTGATTCCTAAGATTAAAATTTTCATCTTTAGAAGTTGAGCTCAAATGGGTTTGTCACAATTTGTTACCACATTGTTTTCTAAGATAATCTAAATCAACGAATTAACATTGTTAATACAAATTAAACTCATTCCTTGAATTCAATGAAGATGTTTTAAGCAAAATTGTGATTAATCCCATTAGGTTACTATTCACATAATTGACACCAAATTCTGGTTTTGATGTATAGGAACAATCATGCCTAGCAACAGCCAACAAGACTACCATGACACCGCTCACTACATTCCAATGTATCATCGTAAGGATGGCCTAAGCCCGGAGGATATAAAATCCTTCAAGATGTTAGAAAAGAGGCTCTTCCACGAAGGTCGAGTGGTTGAACCATCATTCCTCAACAACACCAACATTCGACAAGGTCTTTGGAGGAATTAACTTTGATTACCTCTTGGACATTAATGAGCAAATTTGTCCGGTGTTTGTGCTTGAGTTTTACAAGACAATGAGAATTGTTCGGAATGAAGACATGACCATTTCAATAGCCTTCATCATCAATGAGCACGAGTACACCCATATCAAGGAGTGTGTATGTACTCTAATGAATGATCGTTGGTGGAGCTACATGACATGGTAGATCATCATGATGTATACTTCACAGCCATCCCGGAAGCAACCACGTTAAGGGATACCGTCTGCATGGAAAGATCATCTCCATCAAGAGTCACGAGAAACTCCAAGGTGATTTATAGGGATCCATTTCAAATGGAGCTTTCAGAAATGTTCCCATTATACAAGAAATGGGAACTCGTGGTAAGGGAGAATGTGCTTTGCTTGCGAGGAAACAAAGATCATCCTAATGCTTGCTTAAGCTTCATGACTTATTGCCTTGTAACTGGCACTCACCTCAACCTCGCCTATTACATGGTAAAAAGAATGGCAAGCATGAAAAGCATGGACAAGATGGTACTCCCTTACGTAATCCTCCTGACCCGTCTAGCAAACTTCATCTTTGTTCTAGATCCTTCTCCTTATTCCTATGACCACAGTTTTTGCAACAAGGTCATGGTGCCTCTATCCGATGGAAAGACTACAAGGATCATGGTAGATGGCAAGAGACCTCACCCACCAACAGATTCATCGGATGAAAGAGAAAGACAAAGAGAAGGAGAAGGAAGTAGCAACCCTATTGGCAACACCGATCTCGACCCTTTAGCATACATCAACCAACTGCCAGATATTCCAAGCCCTTCACAAGAGTGGCAACAAACAAAGGGAATATTCAAATGTTTTGCTAACTTCTTGATGAATATGAAGAAGTAGAGATGGTCGGATAAAGAGTGAATGAGATAGAGATGGAGAAGAAGATGTAGGTGAAGTGGAAGGATGAGTGGATGGAATGTAAGGTCATAGACCTTAAATTTGTGAAACAATTTATGAAACAATGGTCTGTAAACATCTAAACAATATTTATGTAGATTAGGAGTTGGCATGATTTGGACTTGAACACTTTAACTTAGGAGCTACGAAAATGAGATTTTACGACAACTTGATCTCATTTCAAGTAGTCGATGTCACTCATTTGTGATTACAGTTTAGTCATCCGCACTTGCTATGCGTTTTATTTGTTGTTTTCATATGTTTACTGAATGTAGAAATGATTAGGATGAGCATTTGCTAAGAGTGGAAAAACTGCACAATTGCTGAGAAGCTACTGGTCAGCAGTAGCCGGATCCCTGGGCTATAACTAGCCGGATCCCTCGGATGAGGGAACCGTGGGATCCGGGCAAACAGATATGCAGCTACAGAACCTTGTTCATCAAACCATTCCCGTAGATCACATCATACTAGCTAAGCATAATTCTTTAAGACCACTTAAGCCTTCCTCAAGCTCAGTAGGTCACACACTCACCCATGGCTAACTTAGGATCAAATTCAAAGTGCTTTTGATTTATCAATTCACCAAAACTCACCATTTTTCCGCTCTAATGCTCACACATTGTTCCTCACATCTCAAAACACTTAGTTTTTCATTTCTTTTTATTTTTTAGGAATTTTTCAAATTTCTCTTAAGTCATCATGTGATCTCTAGGATCAATTGCCATCATTTGTCATTCTCAAATCAATGAGTATCATCCTTAAAAACTTAGTTGCCCTCTCAAAAAATCCACTTTCCTATCCAATATGATCATTAAGTATCCACACTCCTTATTGTTGAACATTTAAGTCACCTATCACTTAAGATATCTAAGGAAAGTCAAACCCTCAAGAGTTATAGGTACTAGGCCTTACAAGAGCATAATCACTTCACCACTTTTCCTGTCTGACAGACGGATCCCTGGATTATAACCAGACGGATCCCTGGATTATAACCAGACGGATCCCTAGTGAGAGGGAACCGTGGGATCCGTGTCCACAGAAAGCTTCTGATAAGCTTTTCTTTCAACATTCAAACTCTCTTTGGTAATCTAAACACTTTTGCTTACCATTTAATGATTCCCTAGAGCTTAAAAACACCATAGTTGACCTTGGTGCATGCCAAATTTTCTTAGTGGTCATGAATTTAATTCATTAACTAAAATTCATCCTTTATAAACCAAACACTCTTGAGAGCTTAAGTCACCATTCTTACCACAATCCTAAAAATCAGTAGTTATTACATCCTCACCTTCACTATGACTAAAGCGTCTAGCAATAACTCTTCAACCAAAGGTTCATCCAAAAGAAATTCTCATATGGTCCATGAAATATCATCCACCAAGTCATCACCCGTAAGAAGTCCAAATGCTAGAATCCCACCTCAACAATCTCAGTCAACAATAGCCAAAAGAACCGCGAAAATTAGTATTAGACCTTTTGAGTTAGAAAAAGCTTCATTGAGCTCTAAACCAAACAAACCTAGTTCTAGTAAAACACCTAAACCTTCATTCCTAGAACCGAGACTACATTCCTTTGCCGAACCACTTTCCCATCCAAATCACTACTTCACCAAATAATCCATCTTTGGAGACAAGGAACCACCAAAGACATAATCATATAGAGGACTTTCCATTACCACCACCAACTTATGCATCATCACCTTCACTCTTAGTAGAATCTCATCCTACATTGCTCAGTGTACCTCAACCATCATTTGTGGAGCCTCCTCAAAACAACCAATCTCGTCCGGTTCATAGTCATGACAATAATTGCTCGAATTGTCAAATCACCCAAGGACTTGTTCAAGAAGTACGAAATGAGTTTCATTTCATGTTTAATCATCTCCTTGAGCGATTTGACCAAATCAACAAGTATACTCATCCTTAGATTCAAGCACTTTGATGCTTTTTAAGTTCTTCGTCACTTATTAGAATTAGTAGAAAATGTATTACATGTTTAAATCATTCTCTTAGTTTTAGAGATTTGTAGATCATTTCTCGTATTTTTTTATTGAATGAAATTACATGTTTATGCCATATTGTCTTGAGAATATGTTTGGTGCCTTGATACATATCTCATTTTGATGTTAACATCACTTGTTACATCACCATTGGTGTCTTATGCTTACAAATAGACGGATCCCTCAGGTTTGCTTAGACGGATCCCTCCAAAGAGGGAACCATGGGATCCGTGATACAGAAGACTTGTTTACTACTAACTTGAGTCTTATTTGCAGGATATTATGCATTATATACTTGTTTTCTAACCTTTGTTTTTTAGATTTTCAATATACACTTGAAGACTTTGACACCCTAAGCCTGGTGGAGTTTCGTGTCAAAGCGATACATTGCAAAATCATTTGCAATATAATTCACATTAGGATTACATTACATGAAGTCCTCCTTGCAAAGTTGCAATCATCAAGGGGGAGCATATTCGTCACAAAGACGAAACCATTTGCAAACATAGTTGCAATGCACTAGTTTAGTATTTCTACTTACTTGACGGCCTAACAAAGGGATGGACTCGTCAATGGGTAGCTAAGTCGAGAATACTTCTCCTCATTTATTCTCTATTTTTCATATTTTTCTTTTCACATGTTTTTCTTAAAACAAGGTGTTAGTTTCTTTTCGACAAAAAGGGGGAGAAGAGAGTAAAAACTCCAATTCAAACTTTTACAAATTTTAGTTTTACCTTAAAATAATCTTATGTTTTGTCATCAACAAAAAGGGGGAGATTGTTAATAAAAATAAGCCGTAAAAACGTTTGTTTATATTTTACGATCTTCTAATGTTTTTTCGATAACAAATGTAAAATCATTTTAACGAAACAAATAAAATACGTAATTAGTTTGAGCCAATATTTTACTAACACACTTACTTTTTCACATAAAACACTAAACAAGTAATAGTGCTTTCATGATGTAGTAATACATATGTACAACAACTAGTGTTTACATATTGGGTAGATATATACATACTTAGTATGTATTATAATGGGTAATATAATGAGGTAGAAGTTTAAGTATTTGACCCATTGAATAAATACATTGAATATAGTTGGGTAAAACTCAAAGTCCATAACCCATACCCAAAGAGCATAACCCGTAACCCATTGCATGACATCATGCATAAGTCATAATTAGTATTATCCATGACCCATGGAGCTAACCCGTAACCTATGGACTAGATGCATTGCATCTTCTAGATACATTGTATCTACTTGGATACCCATGGTCCAAAGTCTAGGACCTATGACCCATGACCCAAAACCCATGGGCAAAGAGGAGCGTTCCACGGTTCCCCCAGTTTACACTAGACGGATCCCTCAAGTAAGGGATCCGTGGGATCCGTGGAACAGTAGGATGTTTTATTCTATAAATAGTGAGCCATTTCTTCATTGTAGGTTGCCACTCCTACACATACTTTCACCTAATATTGTAAACTCTTTAACCTCAGATCCAAACGATCTTTCTATGTAGTTTGTGTTTATTTTTGTGTGATTCTCTATGTTCCTCCTAAAGGCGAGATCACCACCTTTTGAAGTCGAGCAAGCTCAAGTCCATGAGTTGCCATGCTTCGTCATCATCAAGACTACTGAAGTTCTCTTGTTAGTTTTTTCTTCCTCTCTAGAAGTGTTGTGTCAAAGGCATTGGTGAAGGATGCCAAAAGGGTCAAGACGAAGGCATTAGTGAAAGGTGCTTAACGTCAGTGTCAAAGGCAGTAGTAAAGGATGCCAAAAGAGTCAACACGGAGGCATTAGTGAAAGGTGCCAAACGTCCGTGTCAAAGGCATTAGTGAAGGATGCCAAAAGGGTCAAGTTGAAGGCATAGTGAAAGATGCCAAGGGTGTACAATCGATATGGTGTATCGATGTACAAATAGAGATAGGTTGTATCCAAGGATATTGATATCCTTGATGATGTTTGTTAGGAATTGGAAATTCCATAGTGAAGTGTCGGTCACCCCAAATATAATCTAGCATAAGTTAGTTATTAGTTTAGTTTAGCTTAGTGTAACACGGTGGAGGAAGGACGGGTCTTTACCCACTGTATGCCTGATCCACAGCCCGACAGGAGGGCGTTTAGTTTGTAACTATAAATACCTTTCCCACTAAGGGAAGGACGGTGCTTCTCATTTAATCTAACCTTTTCTCTTTTGTTTATCTCTCTAGAATCACCCTCTCCTCTCTTCATCTCTCTAAACATGGCTCTCTTGTTTAATCATAATCCTAGACCACCCGAATCATCTAAACAACATTAAATATACGATCCTACAAATGGTACCAGAGCCTAGGTTGTGTTGTTTTTATGATTTGCATGGTTTTTGAAGCGGTTTTGTATGCGGTTTGGTTGATTCTTGTATGCGGTTTGTATTGCTTTGATGCGGTTTGATACAAGGTTACTGTGTTGTGTCGATTTGTGTGGTTTTTGAATGATGTTAAATCTGTTTTTGTTCACTTTTATGGTCGGAATTATCTTTTTCCTACTTTTTTTGAAAACAGTTTTAGACATGTTTGTATGTATCCATTTTTGTAAAAAATGTCACCTGGTCTATTCAAAAGTTTACAATATCTCTCTTGTGTCAAACTTGTCCAAACGGGTTTTTGTTAAACTTGTCTAAGAGCTGATATGATATGTTTTTGTACCAATCCGTATCCATTAAAGTATATATGGTCAAAATGGTCAAGTCCTTGTGGTCAAATAAAGGTCAAAAGATGATTTTTCTTTATGCAGTTTCTGGGTGTATTCTGGTTCGTTCTTGAATGCGAGTTGGGTTAACAAGGATGCGAGTTGGGATAACCTGGATGTGAGTTGGGATAACCTGGATGCGAGTTGGGATGCAGTTTGACTTTTGAGTCAACTGCGACTTGATTAAGTCAAAAGCGAGTTGTGAAGATGCGAGTTATGATGATGCGAGTTGTCAAGATGCGAGTTGTGATGATGCAAGTTGTGAAGATACGAGTTGTAAAGATGCGAGTTGTCAAATAAGACTGATGCGGTTTGACTTTTGAGTCAACTGCGAGTTGATTAAGTCAACTGCGAGTTGCCACATTCAGATGCGACTTGTCATATTCTGATGCGACTTGACTCATCACTGATGCGACTTGACTCATTGATCAAAACAGTTGACCATGACAGAAAAACGAGATGAAGAAGAAGACATGACCATGGCAATTAGACTCAAACCAAAACCTTAACTATACTCATCAATCATCACCAACTCCATACTATCCTAATCCTATCCTCCATCAACTAGTTTCACTTTCAAGACTCAAAGCATATAAGGAAAAGGACTAAGCATTTAGGATCTCAGTTGGTTTCTTTCTTTTGTGGATATCAAAGACCTCTCAAGACCTTTTTCTGATCCATACAATGAAAGAAACACAATCATCATCAATCTTGAAAATGAAAAGTAAAGGCTAAATAGACTCACGACCTTAGATTTTTGTTCGTATACATTAAGTACATGTCAAGATCAGTTTACAGATCCAAATCACATGAACAAGAAACTCATCATAGATCAAGACTCAATGAACAAACATTCATTCAAGACTCCAAAATTACTATTAATTATTCATGGGGATCTCAGATTTGTTTATTTCACGGCATTCAAGGAACCACCAAGACCACTCAAGGTCGTTGTTACGAAATAAATAACTCATCACTGATCCATGGGTTGTCTATGAAACGAAAACGTGATGATACAAGGACTCAAACAAAACGAAAAGAATAAATTAATTGCAAGATCTCATATTCTCTTTTTCGTGGGTTCTCTCAGATTTTTTCGAATCCAAACCAACCCAAAAGATTTCATCATAGATCTAATACGTTGATAATATATGAAGATAAAGAAATGATAACAACAAGTATGTTATATAATATCTTTGATTCGTGTTAATATAAATCATATGCAAATCGACTATTACATCTCACAAAACCTACCTTTGGTTCGTTCGTGAAGCCTATGTAATATCTCTAGCCATCCCTGTGGCGAGATCAATCTGAATAACAAAGCAAAAAGGTGCTCATGTTGTGTTAAAGTGTGTTAGATTGGCGTTGGTTTAGTGTTAAGATGAGATGAAATGGTTGCTGCATTTTTCATCAGTTGGTGTGATGTGGGAGGCGTATGATATGTTAAGAGAGATTTTAGGGTTGAGTTGGAGTAAGTAAGCGTTTTATACCCCTAAGTATTAGGGCACCGGGTTTGTAAGTGGGCTTGTGAAAGGCTGATTTGGATCGAGTGTTATTCTCTCATTGTGGGTCGTGTAACTTATTAGTGGAATATCATATGGACTTGGACCACGATTGAATCTGTAAAACGGGCCTCTCATTTGGTCATGAAAGTATTCATGAAATTGAAACTAACAATTATGTGCAATACTCTTTCTCAACTGGTTAAAATGGGACATGTACTAGACTCGCTTTAATTGGTGTGTGAATTAAAATTGTTGATATCGATTGGGCTAATGAAGTAATATTATGAGTAACATGTGTGTCGGATTTGAATGATTATCGTTGGGTTGCACGTTTAAGTAATTAAGAGAAAGAAGTGGGCCGTGTATAATGTTTGGACTTTGATGATAAACTGTTGGGCTTCTCGAGTTTGACGATAATGAGATATGAGACGTGAAATTTGATGATACGAGTTAAGATTTGATAAGTGTTGATAATGAGACCTGCTTTATGTGATTGGATGATGAGACTTGAGGTGATATACGGTTGGATACTTTGGTTTCTACATTTACACAGAATACACTATTTCACGGCCTGAAGTGTTTATTGAACCAAGTTGACTACGGGGTTGTTTGGACGATATTTCTTATTTGGATTTGAAGTGAGGTTTTCCGGGCACGCTTACTTATTTCATCTTCTTTCTTTCTACCATTCCGCGAAGATGACTTGTTTGGGTGCTTATTGAGTATGATAAAGACTTGGCTATTTAGTTACGATTGTGATTCTTTCTCGCTTAACCCACAACGTAGCTATCACTTTGGTGTCTCACGCAGTTGAGGATATGTCAAGAGGTTTTGTACATTGGGTACACCGTTTCTTTTTCACAAGAATTAGTACAAGCTTAAGTAACAAATCTAGAGAATTCTATTTCATGTTCAAGCTTGGTATATCGGGTTTACTTCCTCTAATGGTCACTGCAATAGCCGACTAAATACGTGAATGGTGTGTTTACCAAAGTGTTCAAAGGATGAGATGTGATCAGCAATTCCCATAGATTATTCGATGCAATTGAATGTCAATGATACTTCATATTCTAAGCAAAATCTTTCTAAAATCTTCAGTGTCAGCCATGATTCTTCAAGATGTTTGCTTATGACAAGAACTTTTTGTGCAAATGGTTGTACACGTTATGATGCTTCCGAAAGTTCGAAACCATCATGGGGGAGAAACATGTACTTTGGTTTACGGACAACCTCCAGGGGGAAGTAGTTTATACTACTTGACTTAGTATGGTTTGTGAAGTTGCCTACATATGGGTAAAGAATTTTTGATATGAGTGTTGAAGATGGAGAATGAACCGTCGACGAACCGCTGCATGTTCCCCGAAAACATATATTCACCGAAACCAAAGCTGTCATAACCCATTCAAGCTGACATTGTTTACGGTTTTGTCTTGATTTTGTAAAATCCCGCGAAAAAATCTATTTCTCGGTTTAAATCATAGAGTTGTAAAATCCCGTGACAATGGAAACATCCCGGTGAAAGAAAAGTGCATCTCCGGATCTATCTCTCGGTTTATTATTGGTTTTGTAAAATCCCGCGAAAGAAACTATTTCTCGGTTTAAATCATAGAATTGTAAAATCCCGTGATGATGGAACCATCCTAGAGAAAGGGAAAGTGTAATTCTGGATCTTATCTGATTCTGGTGCTACGGTTTCTACTTCGAAGAAGGGATAAAGGGTGTACTTCATGAATTGGGTGATTGGTTGGATATTCTTAATGGCAGTTTGGTTATTACAAGGTTTACGGGGTTATGTGCTTTTAACCATGGTCGGGATGAAACCATTATCATAGTTCACTTAAAATGTCAAAGGAGGCTAGATTTGAGCTTTTAAACACAAGATCTGACAACGACGTTAATTCAATATTGTTTATTTGAAGTTGAAGTGAAATATCACGGGCGAGTGTACTTAGTATCTGAAGGTATCGGAGATGGTTGGATGAAGATTCTTCAAGATCCTTGTTCGAGCTTATTATTAAAAACGAAGACTTGAAAATCTAGTTATTGTTGGGTGACTTTTCCTTTTCTTTTACCACTTGGGGGAATTGGGCTCTTACCACCACAAAATAACTATCACTTTAAGGAGTTACGTTGTAGTGCTCAGTGTCACATTTAATTGTGGATTTTCAAGAGGTGATGTACGTCTTATACCTGATGGTTGGTTGGATGAAGAGAATAGAGTACTTAGAGATTCAATGGAGGATGAACTCTCTGCACCGCTCTTTGTTACATATGTGCAAGTTTAAGTCACGAGTTCGGGTTATTTTACTTCAGGGTCAAATTCATCATATTGGGTTTTCTCCATCAGCTGTCATGACAAAGAGCCTACTGAATGATAATGGGGTTGATTATAAGTTTTCCAAGAGTAGATGAAAAGAGAGAGATAATGACGTTTGAACACAACAGTTCAAGCCTCGTACTCTAAAGAAAAGAAAAGTGTACGTTTCAGTGCGCTTTATCTTCCAAAGAAGAGAAATCTTCTAATGACGTTTGAACACAACAGTTCAAGCCTCGTTCGCTAAAGAAAATAAATGTGTACGCTTCAGTGCGCATTATGTTTGGAAGAAGAGAAATCTTCTTATTATGAGCATTCTCAACAACATGCTTCATACTTTTTCCATGCACTTTCAGTCATCAAGTGAACCGGACTATCGTTGCTAGTTCTCCTATTCCACTTGCTCAATTAAAATGGCGATGGCAACATCATTTGAAACCTTTGAGGGAGAGAAGTGTGAAGAGACTACATTTTAAAGATATTCACTTGTTTAATTAAGAATGGCATTTCCGTATGCAATTCTTGAGGGGGAGCAGAAGTATGATAACTCTACATGTTGAGTTATATCTGAAAATATATGGTCATACGGCTCCTAACTCATGTAAGAACCGAGCTTCTTCTTATCAGGTCATTTCTACATGGAGTTTGTTCTAAGAGCCGTCGGTTGACATCTTCATATGGGCTGATATGATTAAATGACCAAGTGCTTCCAGTTGCGGGGCTGATTTCCTCGATGAACATCTTTTCATTCTTGTTTGATTTGGAGGGATTTTATTTAAGGGGATTTGCTATTTGTAATTTAACGGGAATGCATTTAGTGAGTTGAAGATGTTAACTTTCTGTTCCCCAAATGGACAATCTTGAAGAAGGTCGAGTCTACAGTTTGTTCTACATTTTCTGCTGCATGTTAGAAGACTAAAGATGAGTTGCATATAATGATCTAAATACTTCTTCTTAATCCAAGTATTCATCATAAAGATTCTCATCTTAGGGGAGAGCACTAATTGGGGGAGAATAAAAAGTCAGATTTAATCCCCAATTAGACTTGCTCACATTATTCTTCAGCAAGTTGATTCTCACAAGACTTCAAATGGTCTTCTCATAAGATTTCTAGTATATGGGCTTTGAATGTGTTGCTGATTCTAGAGTATCAAAACCAGCAAGGGGGAAGGAGATACGCATCTAAACGCGAGTAAACTTGATGAGTTTAATACTTCTAAGTGATTGAAGATATCCCAGGAAGACGAATGTCATTACGGCAGAGAAACTCAAGGTTTGACTCATAGCGTCTAGTGTCCTTATTCCAACTATGTGGGGGAACAGATGGAAGAGTTAGTTTCTGAAGATAAAAGAGGTACACAAGTATGACATATTTAGGGGAGATAAATGTGTAACATGAGGGAGGTGTTATCAGTTATTCCTTCCTTGGGTATTGGTGTACTTCGAGTTCTTGAGCTTCATACACGATCATCAGGGAAGAAAAATGTGAACATAGGGGAGGTGTTTTCATTCCCCTCATGATGTGTATTCGGGAGAGTTCTTGGGTATTGGTGTACTTCGGGTTCTTGAGCTTCATACACGATCATCAAGGAAGAAAAATGTGAGCATTGGGGAGGTGTTTTCATTCCCCTCATGATGTGTATTCGGGAGAGTTCTTGGGCATTATTCAAAGAGACTGACTGCATAAACTCAACTACTTGGGGGAATTGTTCTCTTGACACCTTTTGGTATGGATCGCTTCAGACTTCAGTGGAAAAGGAATTTGAGAAGATTCATTTAAGCGTGGGATGATACGTTGCTGTTCTTCTTGTTGATGATATAACCCCGAACGAAGAATCACAAAGATCATTCTTAAAAGGAGCAGCAAGATCGATGATAATGGTGTGCTTCTTTGTACACCTGGCTAAGGGAAGCTTGAAATAGAGCTTCGAATCTGCTCAACATAAGGATTTTCGGTTTGGGGGGACGCTACCAAAGTCTCACTTTCAGAAGGCTCGATTTCTGTCTTCAATTAAAGAGCCATTGGAAGCTTTGGTGGTGAAAGTTTAAGAGATGACGATTTCTATCTTCTACAACAGGGTTGTTCGATATCCTTATCTCGGTACTCGTATCATCATCTTCTTAAACTATATCATCTAAACTATCTTTGTAAATATTTATCAAAAACAAAATACAAAAATATAAAACCAACAAAAAGAAAATAGAAAAATATAAAACCAACTAAAACCCATAAAAATCAAAAAATTTGAAAAATACCAAAAATATTATTTTCTCAAGACATGTCTTCTGGTATCGATAACATCTACGGTCTTAGAAATGTCATTCAACAATGGCACGGGACCATAGATGAAGTTCGAGCAGGAGGTGTAAATATTCTTTTCCAAAACATGTCTTAAAATATGTCTTGCTGTTACTTCAGACTGCAACCCGTGCTTAAACCATGGCTTGCTATTATTTCTGATAGCAACCCGCTCTTCAAAGAGGAAAGTGCTGCGCTAAAACAATTTTCATAAATTCGTGCACTTATCCTAAAACAAAACAAGGAAAGCATGTCATCAAAAGGACTGTTGTTCCTACTCAAATATTTTTCCTTCAAAAAAATTCTTCAGAAAAATATTTGTTTTAACAAAATAGTGGTAAATGAGTTGCTTGTAAATCAACTAGAGTCATGTTTTCATAAATTTCCAAAACCCAATCAATGACTTCAATTTATTTAAAACTTTTCATAGAAAGAGTCATTGATTGAGGGGGAGAATGTTTTTCAAATTTATATCATCTATTGGGCTTATCTAATCATCCTACGTGCTTAACTAAAAATGATATTTGCCTATGTCGAAGGACTAGGAATTTAGGATATGATTGTTAGGATTAGATGATTAGAGTTTGATGAACACATAAATCCCATGCCTTATATGAACTGATTGATATGTTGGATGACTATTATTAGTCGATTGTTGTTTGGGTGATGTCGACCACCATATATCAGTATGTATGTTCACTAACGTATGCAGATATCATGGTATAAAAGAATGTTCCCAATCCAGATCCCACATAAGAAGATGATTGGATGCCGAAAGGAAAGGGTAACTATTTCTTGGGTCAACAAAAGAAGAAACGGAGCTTAATTGGATCTCTATGAATAGTTGGCACGATAGATGCAACTTAAGAGGTCTCAGTGCTTCAGCAGATGGTTTTCTTTCAACCTTATAGCAACAACAGAAGCTTCTCAACCACCTAACGTATCTTTGTGTAGGACAAGTAGTGGATGATAACATTTTTAAACAATTTTGAAAATATTGTTTTGAAAATTGGAAAAATATTGTTTTGAAAATAAATTGGGCTTAAATTATGGAAATCAACCGGACTTCATGTTGTTTAAAATATAAGTCACTCAATCAATGACTAAAGTCATGGATTGAGGGGGAGAGTGATTTCAAACTAAATATTTTCAAAGGATATTTCATCTATCAAGTCCGTTTGTACAAAATAAGTGGTGATCTAAAGATTTAATGTTATGTCATGGTATGATTGTCTTTAATACTCAAAGATATTTCAAAATGAAATCTTTTATGTTCTTGTTTGATTGTGAAATTGTTTTATTTTACCTAAAAGATCTCTTAAAATCATCATACCTGACACTAACAATCTTTAATGTCTAAAATTGATCCTTATCAGTTAATTTCAAAATTAAATCATGCCACGTCTTTCCCCAAAATTTTCTAAATGATTTAAATCAATTGGGATCACAAATCTCAATTGGTTTGAAATTTTTGATCGGGGGAGAGATCGTGATTTAAATCTCAAATCGGTTTTAAAGGGTGATTGTTTCAAAAGCACTCCTTCCTTCATGTGCCAAACGATTTCAAATACATGATGCACATGTTTGAGGAGGAGCATTTAACCAAAAAACCAAAAGAGAATTTAAACATGGCATATTTTCTCCAAGTTTTCTAAAACTATTTAAATCACTTGGGATCCAAAATCTCAAAGGGTTTGATATTTTTGATCGGGGGAGAAAATGTGATTTAAATATGAAATCTGATAAAAGATGATCGTCTTGATTCAAGGTAAAAGTTCTCTCTAATATGTGCTAAACTCTTTCGTATATCGATGCACATATTGAGGGGGAGCGAATGGTTTCTATTGGAAATCGTGGAAGTACTTCAAAAACCTCTTGCCTCTATGTGCAAAATGATTTTCAAATATCCAACGCACATATTGAGGGGGAGAATTTACCAAGAAAATCAAATGGCCTTTTCTATGGAAAGTGTGATCAAGAAATTATTTCAAAGAACTCTTGCCTCCATGTGCTAACCGATTTCAAAATCATATGCACATGTTGAGGGGGAGCATTTCTTAACGATCAAAACAATTAAGGTAAAAAATGTTTTGATTTTATATCACAAGTACCTTGATTGATTTTCCAAATGATTTTTCAACTGGTTTCGAGAAGGAAAGAACTGTACCAAAAAGACTGACCAATTTACTTTATGCATGGTGTTATAAGGATGGTTAGGCTAGGTATTCGTTCCTACGATCCCGCCAGAGCTGGAGGGATCTACCCAGGGACAATACACTAGATAGTGTAGAAGTCCTTAGGTATGATGAAAAAGGAGAAATGAATAAGGGAAGAGTGCTGACTGAGATAGAGCTAGAACTGGAATAAACCCAACAAGGTTCTAGTAATGAAGTCTCGGTAAGCACTGAAGGGGTTTAAGAATGAAAAAGAAATGAATGTGAAAAGGGTGAAAAGAAATAGCCCTCCAACAATTCAACCTTAGGGCATATACCGGGTTCAATTCATATGCTACTGGTGGTTACTAAGGTAACATTGGTATTGAAGACAAGACGTCATAGACCCAGTGAAGCACTGCACTAAACTTCCCAAGATACTCAAGTTCCTCTTAAAAGGGCTTGTTTCATTCTCACGGGGAACCTACATAATATATCGACTTTCTCTTAGAGATTGTTGATATTGAAGAAGGAGACCCTCTCCCTAGTCTCCGGCATAGGAACCAAAATGCACAATTGAGTCTAGAGCCACGAGATCATCCACAATATCTCATTAGGACACAAAATTAATGAAGACTTGTTGTTTCACACAATGTGGAAAGTAAGTAGATATTGAGAGTCCTACGCATTATCCTTGTGGTATTGCCAGAACATCCGAGTGATATGTAAAAATATTCACAATGAAGATGAAAATCCTTCTAGAGCCAACATCAAACAAGCTCTTGGTGGGTGACATGTGAGATATTTTCTAAAGATCAAACTTGTGACAACTGGATAGAAACAATTGGGCGATTCACTCTTGAATCAACCTTGTTCCAGGAATTGAATTGACGAATACTTTTGGAAAAACCGTTCGATGTGCAAATCTTGTTTTCTCTAACACATCGAATGTATATTCATTATCAAACACTAAAAGTATCTCTGATTGAAAAAAATACTTTTGGAAAAACCGTTCGATGTGTGAATCTCTTCTTGTCTCTAGCACATCGAATGTGTACTCTTTTCAAATACAAAAGGTATTTTTGATTGAAAATTGATCTTTCTCATAAAACCTTCGTCGTATTGCAAAACTCTTTCTTCAAGCAATACGCGATTGTTTTCAAATCAATTTTTCATCAATCAGTGAATCTCAATTCGCTGGTTCACTCACTCCGTGCTGTCTACTTTGGGACGCTCTGGTTTGAGAACGGCTAGATCAAGTTGCGAAACACTGTCAAGGAGATTCTTCGGAACTCGACCTGATCACAGGCAGTATTTATACTGATCAACGGGGAACCGTGGTTCTTGCAACTATATTCAACGAAAGTGAACAAAGACACTTTCATGTGTTTTAGTGCTAACTGTTGTTTGCAGGAACATTTGGACGGTTGCAGCTGATCGATAGTGAAAAGTCAATTCACAGCCGCGTGCTCACAGCATTCACACTTAATTGAAGAAAATCATGACAATCAAAGATATACGAAGATGCTTCCACTACTCTGATGGAAAGATGTCGTGATCCAAAAAGTATGAGCATGTCGGTCCAAAAGTCACAACATCACATGATGGCAACACAACAAAGGGTGATCCAGAGATTTACTGTGGCTGATGATCTCAAAGAAAGCTTGAATATCATCAATATGTAGATCTGTTCAAAGACCTCCACTTAAAGTACTAAGCAGTTGGACTTTGAAGAATCACTTCTTAAGCACAAAGATTGCGGAAGTGAAGAATTAAAGTCTACGAGCTCAAGACTTAAGATTAAATAGAATGCTAAGATTCGAAATGTAAAACATGGGGTGACCTCCCTTAGGGGGAGATTGTTAGGAATTGGAAATTCCATAGTGAAGTGTCGGTCACCCCAAATATAATCTAGCATAAGTTAGCTCGTAGACATATCGTTATTTATCAGTTTATTAGTTAGTTATTAGTTTAGTTTAGCTTAGTGTAACACCGTGGAGGAAGGACGGGTCTTTACCCACTGTATGCCTGATCCACAGCCCGGCAGGAGGGCGTTTAGTTTTTAACTATAAATACCCTTCCCACTAAGGGAAGGGTGGTGCTTCTCATTTAATCTAACCTTTTCTCTTTTGTTTATCTCTCTAGAATCACCCTCTTCTCTCTTCATCTCTCTAAACATGGCTCTCTTGTTTAATCATAATCCTAGACCACCCGAATCATCTAAACAACATTAAATATACGATCCTACAATGTTGTAATAAGGAGTGGGTCTCTTTTGGGATAGGTGTTGTGTAGTGTTAGGTGATAGTTTCTCCTTTGTAATGGAACTCGGTATCTAGCCTTGTACCGGATAAAGTGTAGGCGACGTTGTGATAGGTGTGGTTCTACCTTGTGGAAGAACCAGGTGTCTAGCCTTGTACCGAAAAAAGAGTAGGCGACGTTGTGAAGGCTTCTCCGCCATAAGGAGTTGTGTCGTGTAGTGCTTATGAACTTGATAACATCAAATAGTCCTGATTATTAAGTGTCAATTTCCCCCGTTAATGCTCGTTATTTATATCATTTATATGGATTTACGCTTGTTTTCCATTGTTATACACTTTCAGGTAAATTGCGAGCATTGGAGCTAAAGAGACGCGGAAATGGAAACATTACTAAGGATTTATCACAGTATGCCTATTTTGAAGAGGTTACGGTGTAACTCGTCTCTCACATTACGCCGTAACTATTGTGTGACCCCGAAGTCCAACTCATCAAGAGGTTACGGCGTAACTCCTTCCAAAGATTACGACATAACTCCATTAGGTCAAAAGAGGTTCCACGCCGCTGATACTTACGCCGTAACTACTGCATCACTTGCGACGTAACCAAGATTATTGAAGACTACGGCGTAACCACTTATAAGGTTACGCCGTAACTAGCAGATCTGGTGCATTTACGGAGGTTACGGCGTAACTCATCTTTTGGTTACGCCGTAACCCAGACCTGGCCTATAAATACCCACGAATTCCAGCATTTCTAATCATTCCACACACAATACTCTGAGAACGTGGGAAAATACTCTAGGAAGGTCTAGGGAAGCATACGGAGCTGTTTCCAAGGGAGAAGTCACACCATTATGATAAGCTTTAGCGTTTATTATTTCTTTTACTTTCAATTCATGTATTTCGTACCTTTGAATATTGAATTGATGTGCATGATTAATATGAGCGGCTAAGCACCCTTTGGTGCTAGCCTAGTTATGATTCCTTAAGTGTTTTGTTTACGTTTACCTTTACTTCCGTACAATTCTTTCTAAGTGTATGCATGCATAGTTCTTTGGTAGTCACCCCTGGTTCGGTAGTTTTGAATGGCGGTAGAGGCCAATTGCCTAGGAGATATGACCAACTGACCCTAGGTGAGCGGACTGAGATGGGAAGGGTAAGATATGACCAACTGACGACCCTTTCTACTTATGCGATTTGACCAACTGATCACCTATCGTTTGGATGAACTTAAGAATTGGGGGGGGGGGTGTAGTGTCTAAGTTCCTAACGGTCGGGCACTCACTATTTAGGAACAACAAGACTTATGATGGTGCGCCTGATTTCTCCTGTGGTGGCATCTTTGCTGATAGGTTAGGGCGAATTGACCAAATGCTGTCCTCTCGAATTTGACCCCACCTGAAGTAATTGGAAGTAGGTAGACGTAGACATAACTAGTTAGGAGGATTGACTAGGTTAGCACAGCTATTCCTCTATTGATTTCATTTTTTCCATTTAATTGCTTTTATATACTGCATTCGTAGTTTAATTAATCAAAACCATTTATATTCTGTGACAATTAGACTTAGTAATTATCCGACACAAATAGCTCTTGGGACGACCTCGGCTTTACCATTTACTACACTACACACGACCGGGTACACTGCCCGTTAGTGCATTAGGGTAGACCATAGGTATAGCGAGACACTATAAATATTTAGACCTGGTCAGTAAAACCTGCATCAAGTTTTTGGTGCCGCTGCCGGGGAGCTATATTAGGATTAATATTAAGTCTTTCATTTCATATTTAAACATTTCTCACGATCATATTTCAAGTTTTCAGGTACCATGGAAGCCATTAACATCGATAACCTCACTCTTGAGGAATATTTGGCTTTGACAAGAGAAGAACAAGGGCCAGGGATTGTAAGGCCAGCGATTGCAGAAGATGCTCAATTCAAAATAAAACCTCAATTCATGAGGGAATTACGTGCTAACCCCTTCTCTGGAAGCATCGCCGATGATGCCCATGAACATGTAGACAACATCGAATACATTGTCGGCCTATTCAAAATTACCAGAGTCTCACACGATGCTATAATGCTACGAGTATTCCCTATTTCTCTCACGGGAGCTACAAAAAGATGGGTTGATCGATTACCTGCTGGGATTGTCAACACTTGGCCTATCTTCAAAAAATATTTCATTCAGATATATTTTCCTCCATCAAAGACGGCCAAGCAAATGGAGGAAATTCATAACTTCAAGCAAGAGGGTGATGAAACATTATACCAAGCTTGGGAAAGATACAACGAATTGTTATACAAGTGCCCTACTCACGATCTTAACTGCCAACAAAAAGTGAACGTCTTTTACAAAGGACCGAACATCTCTTCGAGACAAATGATTCTCAAGGGCCAATTCCTAGTATGACACCCACCCTGGCTTTGGAAACCATTCAAAAAATGGCAGACCACTCTCACAAATGGCACAATGGAGGAAGCAACCGTAGTAAAAATAATGATATTGAGGGCCTAGGAACGATAAACAACAAATTAGAGAACCTTGGAAGGGAAATGAAGAAGCTCAAGGAAAATGTGCATTCCATTCAAGTGGAACGAGATGGGGGCCATCCTTCAAAAAATTGTTCTTCCAATGAAGAAGTTAAAAGGATCAGTGAAGTGAACTATGGAAAAGAATTCCCTTTCAAAAGCTACAATGATTACGGACCTAGGTACCGAGAAAAATCCTCTGGGTTCTACATAAAAATCAACAATAATACTCCTAAACCGAGTCTTGATGAAATAATACACCAACACATTGAAGAATCGACAAAAAAGGAAGATAGGCTCAAGGAATGGATGACCAAAGTTAAGGAGGACACTAATATGAACCTACGTAACCAAGATGCTGCAATTAAGAACCTCGAGACACAAATTGGGCAATTAGCTAAGAACCTCGCAACAAGTAATGCTAAAGCCACTTCCTGCAAAGCCATATTTGCGCAGGATAAAGCAAAAAAGGAGCAATGCACATCCTCTATCACTAATGATCTCTCTGGGATTAACTACCTAAAAGAGGATGATAAAGCTAAAGACGACGAGTTCCTACCTAGCCAACTCCCTGAGAAGCTGCAGTGCCAGGAAAGTTTTCTTCTCCCTTGTACTATTGGTAATATTAAGATTCCCGCATTAGCTGATTTAGGGGCTGGGGTTAACCTTATCTCAACTACTTTATTCGATAAAATCAAACTTACCAATTTAAAAGAAACAATGATTATGATTGAAATGGCAGATTCCTCTAAAGCTGTACCGAGGGGGATTGTGAACAATGTGCTTTTGAAAATTGGAAAATTTTTCTTCCCCGCCGATTTTGTAGTAATTGACATGGGAAAGCGGGAGGCTTACAACTTGATTGTTGGAAGACCTTTTCTGGCCAACTGTAGAGCTCAAATCATGGTTTTTGAAAAACAAATTTCCTTGGGTACGAAAAGGAACGAATAACTTTTAGTATGAACTAGCATTTAAAACCAAAAACTGAAATTTCTAATAATGTTCAATCAATAAACCCAACTATACACTCTAAACCTATTACTGATAATCGTAAAGAAAGTGTTGAACATTGTAAGCAGAAACAGGATGAAATTTTCATAGTAAGGAGGAAACTCTGAGTCCTAGTAAACACTTTTGCAACTCGATGTTAACCACAGAATGCAAATCAGCATGGCCACCATTTTCTCGTCCTCAGAAATGTGAAAGAAAAGTTAATGAATGGATTTACCCTCATAAGGGAGAGCAACATGATGTTGAATTAGCATTGGAAGATTGGTACAAATTAAAGCTTGGAAGCTCGAAAGTGATTGAGGAACTGATCAACCAGTACAGGTGCAACCATATCACTGACATCATAGGCGGAACAAGATCAAACATCAGCATTACTGATAATATTAAAGATGATGACCATGGAGAATCATGTGATAAATGGCTTTCACATAAGTTGGGAGCATTTGGGCTCAATAAATCTACAAGAAAAAAAAGGCTTGATAATTGGATGAATGAACACCAACGAGTAATGGAAGTGGGGAATGTTCAAAGACCCCCATAGGAGCCCCGCGGCTCTGAGTCTAACTTAAAGACTCGTTAATAAAGAAAAGTGCTCTTTCGAGAGACAACCCGAATTATCCCTTTCTTTTGTTTTATTTCTTTTCTGTTGGGTTTTGTGTTTTCTAACATTTTTGCAGCAGACAATGAAGTAATTACTGCTGCAGTTGCTGATCTGAACAGAGTTACGGCGTAACTCATCTCAGTGGTTACGCCGTAATCAACATTTTAGCAGCAGGATTCTTGACGCATTACCAACTATAGCGTAATACCATCTCAGTGGTTACGCCGTAACCATTCGCTTCTCAGCTTATTCCAGGTTTTGCAAGTTACGGCGTAGCTCTATTATTGGAGTTACGACGTAACTCTCCTCTGCTTTAATTCTTTATTTTTAAACACAGTAACCTTGTATTAGTTTTTAAATGAACTTTGTGGGTGTGTTCCCTGTAAACCCTCACGAGACTTCACTCGTCCACTTGGGACACCAAGTGGTTTAAAAGGCTTGTTGCATTCACTAAATGCAACCGTGATTCCTACGAAAGTGAGTTAGGTTTGTTTTTCATTTTATTTTTTTCTTTTTAGAATTATGCTTGTCGGTATTGTGATTTCAGAGATTGAAGTTTGCTCATGACGTTTTAACGAAGGCACGATCCTTTCTCGTAGGCCTTCTTCTTTTTTGGAGCAAATTTCAGGGAAGTTCTCGCTCTAATTCTACCTTTCTCTTCACCTTTATTTTAATGCCTAGTACAAAAGGGACTTTGTACAATTCAAGTGGGGGGACGGGAGTAGAATTATATCTTGAACTTTATTTTGCCCTCATTTTTCTAGTTTATTTTGAAAAATTATGCCATTTTTTATATTTTGACATGTTTTTCTGAACCTAACTAGATTAGACCTTAGCCGAGCACATACAACCCTTGATACTACATGGTGAGATTAGCCTTATCTGTTTCCTATATTTTACCCCAAATCCACCAAATTATGAGTGTGCCGGTAGCTTGTAAACTTTAGAACTTGGCCTTTGCATCATTTCGAGACCATAGACGAGGTATGTTGAGTTAGCTCGATGTATTTGGACTTTTCAGTTTTAGAAGGCAGTATTATAGGATTATCACCCAAATAGCCTACCATTGTGAGTCTATCGATTAGTCACCTCGACTTTTCGACCCCCATGTGAAACCCTTTTGTTGCACTCCTCTTTAGTGCAAGATACCCCTAGATACACCCTTCTGAGCCATTCCTTTCATTTTGTCACCCCAATATATTGTTTCATTACACCCTTACACCTTAGCCTACCCTGTAGTCTTTATTTGTAATTGGGAAGTCATCATTTGCCTAAGTTCAAGGTTCGAGTGGAAAGGTTTGGAAATCACGCTTTCATCGACAACAATTATGAAGATCATTGAAGACCCCCCGAATTCCCATCTCAAGTGGGGGGATGTTATGTTATCATGTATGTTCGAAAAAAAAAATAATTGATTCAGTTATGATTTTGTAAAGTGCAATGTTATAAGCACTATAGTATGAGCTTTATTGTTTAGTATCGAGGAGGCCACCTCGGTCACATTTGAGGATTGGAGTTGGAGTAATACCAACTGAAGAAGAAAAGGTAGTGTGCCCATCACGACGTCCTCTAATGACACATCTACCTTGCATTTCATGATCCGGTCTCTAGACTTCTAGACTTGAACTTTGGGCGGACGGTAAGTGGTGATGACTTAGTTATAGATATAGACTACCTGCTTGTTTTTCATTTTACACCAATTATACATCCCATGTCTTATCCTACCCTGTAGTCATGAAGCGTGTCTAGGTGATGCAACGAGCAATCTTTGGTGTCTTGGCCATGGATTTGGTCATGTATCATTGATTTTGTCCACTTCGCCGTGACATGTTAGTAATGATGAGCACCCCTTAACCTTTGTCGTGTCTACCCATATTGCCTTCGAGAATTGTTTAGCCCTTAACTCCAGTGGTGGAGATTTGTGTAACAACCAAGCTTATGATAGAATACATGCTATGACTGTGCAATTGAGTGATCACCCCGAAATTGACACTTAGAATAGTTGAGAGATTTGAGTGTTTGTTCCCCTTTCGCGAGGTGTTCGGCTTTTTTTTATTCTAGCATAAGGGATTTGTAAACTCATATTTTCCAGGTTTTGGGGGATATCTTTTTAGGAATCTATCTAATAAGGTCTACATGAGGGCAAGTAGAGTTCAAGTGGGGGGATATTTGATAACATCAAATAGTCCTGATTATTAAGTGTCAATTTCCCCCGTTAATGCTCGTTATTTATATCATTTATATGGATTTACGCTTGTTTTCCATTGTTTTACACTTTCAGGTAAATTGCGAGCATTGGAGCTAAAGAGACGTGGAAATGGAAACATTACTAAGGATTTATCACAGTATGCCTATTTTGAAGAGGTTACGGCGTAACTCGTCTCTCACATTACGCCGTAACTATTGCCCCCGAAGTCCAACTCATCAAGAGGTTACGGCGTAACTCCTTCCAAAGATTACGACGTAACTCCATTAGGTCAAAAGAGGTTCCACGCCGCTGATACTTACGCTGTAACTACTTTATCACTTGCGACGTAACCAGGATTATTGAAGACTATGGCGTAACCACTTATAAGGTTACGCCGTAACTAGCAGATCTAGTGCATTTACGGAGGTTACGGCGTAACTCATCTTTTGGTTACGCCGTAACCCAGACCTGGCCTATAAATACCCATGAATTCCAGCATTTCGAATCATTCCATTCCACACACAATACTCTGAGAACGTGGGAAAATACTCAAGGAAGGTCTAGGGAAGCATACGGAGCTGTTTCCAAGGGAGAAGTCACACCATTACGATAAGCTTTAGCGTTTATTATTTCTTTTACTTTCAATTCATGTATTTCGTACCTTTGAATATTGAATTGATGTGCATGATTAATATGAGCGGCTAAGCACCCTTTGGTGCTAGCCTTTATGATTCCTTGATTGTTTTGTTTACGTTTACCTTTACTTCCGTACAATTATTTCTAAGTGTATGCATGCATATTTCTTTGGTAGTCACCACTGGTTCGGTTGTTTTGAATGGCGGTAGAGGCCAATTGCCTAGGAGATATGACCAACTGACCCTAGGTGAGCGGACTGAGACGGGAAGGGTAAGATATGACCAACTGACGACCCTTTCTACTTGTGCGATTTGACCAACTGATCACCTATCGTTTGGATGAACTTAAGAATTGGGGGGTGTAGTGTCTAAGTTCCTAACAGTCGGGCACTCACTATTTAGAATCTAGCATGTAGCGGTACTTAATGACTCGGCTTAGGGGACCAGGAACAACATGACTTATGATGGTGCGCTTGATTTCTCCTGTGGTGGCATCTTTACTGATAGGTTAGGGCGAATTGACCAAATGCTGTCCTCTCGAATTTGACCCCACCTGAAGTAGGTAGACGTAGACATAACTAGTTAGGAGGATTGACTAGGTTAGCACCACTATTCCTCTATTGATTTCCTTTCTTCCATTTAATTGCTTTTATATTCTGCATTCGTAGTTTATTTAATCAAAACCATATTAAACCATTTATATTCTGTGACAATTAGACTTAGTAATTATCCGACACACATAGCTCTTGGGACGATTTCGGCTTTACCATTTACTACACTACACACGACCGGGTACACTGCCCATTAGTGCATTAGGGTAGACCATAGGTATAGCGAGACACTATAAATATTAAGACCTGGTCAGTAAAACCTGCATCAGAACTCTTGAGTAGGTGACTCTAGGAGTGGAGTAGGTCAAGGAAGGTGTCCTTGTAGCCAAACCACTATAAACACTCGTGTCGTGGTTTTGTGTTTCTTACTCTTTACCTTTCCATTACATATTTATATATCTATCTATCAATGTCCAACATACACATCTAAATATATTGACATAAGTCGATCTAAATATTTTAAAACAAAGTTTTAATTGGTAAAACTATTCAACCCCCCCTCTAGTTTTCCACATATGTAATCTCACCATTACACACTTGTCTCCAATGTCTCTTAATCCAAGCATAATAAACCTGCTTCTAGCACCCATTTCTTCTTCCATATTCATCACTTGACTGTCTTTAATCACCACACCTCCACCTGTTACTAATGATTTGCTTTTCCCCTTTCCAACACACACATCTTCAATCATTTTCCCATTTTTCTTTCCAACACATACATCTTCAATCATCTTCCCCTTACACTTATCAACACCATTGATTTTTTTTTGTTGCTTACAACAACCTTTCTTTTAGACCTAGTCCTAAGCTGTTACGCCCCAAAAATGACTCTTTTTATATTTATTATTTTTTTATTTTTTATTTTTTCACGTAGACACTATTACCCCAAGTATTAGTCTAAAATGCACCCTTTTTGCAATCTTAAATGTACACTTTTTCCCGAACTTTAAACAGATACTATTACCCCAGGTTTTAGTCTAAAATGCAACCTTTTTCAGTCTAAAATATACACTTTTTCTGGAACTTTAAACAGATACTATTACCCCAGGTTTTAGTCTAAAATCCACCCTTTTTCAGTCTAAAGTATATACCTTTTCTGCAGAATATCTGCAACCCACATATTTTTGACCCATTTGACTCGTATGCACTTTTACATAAAAAATCTACTTACACCCTTAATCAACATTTAACACCACATGACTTGACATTAGTCATGCATTATAAAAGTGATAGTACAAACTCTTGACCCATAACATTCCAAAAGGGGTAGAATTGGCTAATTGCCAAACACCCTTTTACCACTTCTATAGCTACATCATTATCATTTACCCAACACTTAAGCTTAACATAAACTTAAAAAAAAGACCAAATGTAACAAAATGACCAAATAAACTGAACATATACCAAAAGAGAAAAGACGCTTGGGGGCTTCCAACTTTAACACGGTTTGGTCAAAAAGATAATGGTCTTCTACTAAGCTTACAAAAAGCTATACAACTAAGTGTAGTCCATCCTACACCTTGTCTTTATCTTTACTTGAACCTTTGGTACCTATCAAGAAAACATCACAACTAAACATATAAGCGAAACTATTAGTAAGTATAGGGTATAACAAGCTAACAACGCATAACATAAATCGTACATTGAACCATAATTAGTCTAACAACTAGTTAAGCTAACGATATAGGGGCACATACCTCACGCCAACATAGTTGGCATAAAATACGATCAACCCACATGGTTGAACCTTTACCATAGTTATCCCATCGACAAAATAAGCTACGCCTTTTTATGGATCCATAACTAGCTAACGCACCCTAGATCCTATCATTCACCATTACCATGTAACAAACATGATAAAGCTAACAAAACATAAACCATTACCATGTAACAAACATGATAAAGCTAAAAACACTCTCATCGATCTCCATTTCTACATTACGTTACACATTAGACACCACAACAACTTTACTATCAGTAATTTCAACTCCTTTGGATGTCGAAAGCTTATCTAATGGAGTGGAAAATTCCTTGTTAAAACTATGGGATACAAAGGACACACTTGCACCCGAATCATACAAAACATGAGCATGTTTGGAATTAACAAGAATTATACCTGTGATAACATTGAAACCCGACTTCGCTTCTTCGGCGCTCATCTAATAAACACGGGCTTTTGGGCTTCGGAACCTCAACCTTTTCTTCTTTCTTGAACAAATTAAACGGCTTTGCTTGCCTAGGATTGACCTTAGGATATTCGCTTAACTTATGTCCTTCTTCATTGCACCCATAACATATCACCAAAGGCTTGGTACAATTCTTGCTAATGTGATTTAAATCTCCACATTTAAAACATCCCTTCATCCCTGATTTACATTCTCCTAGATTGTTCTTACCGTACCGATTGCGTCGAGGTGGCAATTTCCCCGTGTTGTCCTTCCTCGTGAAATTAAATCTGCCCCATTTACCGACTGTTGCTGGTTGTTTATGCTTCCTTTTTATATATTTCTTCTCCTTGCTCTTCATTCTATACAAATCTTCTTCTCGTGTACGTGCCCTACTTAGAAGATCGTCCATGGTGGTGCACTTGAAGGGTGATACTATAGTACGAATTTCATCCTTGAGCCTCCTTTGAAATTTATCAACCTTAAGCTTCTCATTGTCAAGATACTTCGGGAAATATTGCACCATATCACAAAAGTTTTCCCACAATTCATTCATTGATTCATCAGTTTGCATAAGGTTATGAAACGCTTCTATTATTTTATCAATCTCTTCCGCAGGAGCTTATTCTTTAATAAACACTTCCCTGAACTGATCCAACGAGCACATTCCTCTCCAAGCACTACCCTTTTCATTCGGCTTACCTTCATCATACTTTAGCCCGTTCACAAAGATAGTTGGTTGCAAAGTTTGCCTTATACTCCTTCGTGCAACGACTAGTGCAGAAAGCCCTTCTATATCGCTAATCCATCTAGAACTCTTTAACGGGGTCAAGAGATCCTGTAAATATGGGTGGAGCACAAGCACTGAAGTGATGATAAGTGGGTTTTTCCTCTCCTAATCTGAGTTTATCGTTCGTATCAATCATTAACTCCCCATTCTTCTTAAGCTTCTCTATCTGCTCTTGAAATATATTTTGCAAGTTCTCGGTTGTTTTATTAACATAAAAGGGCATAGCCTTCTCGATGGCTCTCCCCACTCTATCCGACACTAAGGTATCCAACTCCTTCATCTCTACCCTAGTAAAACTTCAAGGATTAAGGTTCTCTGGCATTGGAAATAATGCATTACTATTAGAATCTCCATCATCATGTTCATCACTATCATTGCGGGAAGAGGTCACCATCATCACATCCTTATTTCGAATCATCGCCATCTTTTCTACTATACTAAAATTTAGCAATTCATACTATCAAGCATAATCATATACATATCAATGAATGAATGACATATACATATCCCTATACTAAACACCCTAGCTCGTCACCCATGTATGGTTCAAATGATCTCAATTTTACATATGTACCATATTTTTATCACTATGGTGGCCAAGCGTAGTCATATAAATACTTAACATATGTATCCTTAAACTCATCAAAATAATACACAAGTAACAATCGCTAATACTAAACGCATCACTACTAGGCCTAAACCTAGGAATTCCTACAGTGAAATCGTAAATCTCTTAGACCAAAGCTCTGAAACCAAGTTATTACACCCTAAAAACGACTTTTTTTTACCCACACACTACTACCCCAAGTATTAGTCTAAAATGCACCCCTTTTGCAGTCTAAAATATACACTTTTTCCCGAACTTTAAATAGATACTATTACCCCAGGTTTTATTCTAAAATGCAACATTTTTCAGTCTAAAATATACACTTTTTCCTGAACTTTAAACATATACTATTACCTCAAGTTTTGGTCTAAAATGCACCGCTTTTCAGTATAAAATATATAATTTTTCTACAGAATATCTGCAACCCACATATTTTAAACCCATTTGACCCGTATGCACTTTTACATAGAAAATCTACTTACACCCTTAATCAACACTTAACACCACATGAATTGACATTATTTATAAAAGTGATAGTACAAAGTCTTGACCCATAGCATTCCAAAACGGGTAGAATTGGCTAATTGCCAAACACCCTTATTACCACTTCTATAGCTACATCATTATCATTTACCCAACACTTAAGCTTAACATAAACTTAAACAAAAGACCGGATGTACGAAATGACCAAATAAACCGAACATATACCAAAAGAGAAAAGACGCTTGGGGGCTTCCATCTTTAACACGGTTTGGTCCAAAAGATAAAGGTTTTCTACTAAGCTTCGAAAAAGCTATACAACTAAGTGTAGTCCATCCTACACCTTGTCTTTACTTGTACTTGATCCTTCGGTACCAATCAAGAAAACATCACAACTAAACATATAATCAAAACGCTTAGTAAGTACATGGCATAAAAAGCTAACAACGCATAACATAAATCGTACATTGAACCATAACAAGTCTATCAACTAGTTAAGCTAGCGATATAGGGGCACATACCTCACACCAACATAGTTGGCATAAAATACGATCAACCCATATGGTTGAACCTTATGCTATAGTTACCCCATCGACAAACTAAGCTACGCCTAGTAATGGATCCATAACTAGCTAACGCACCCTATATCATATCATTCACCATTACCATGTAACAAACATGATAAAGCTCACAAAACATAAACCATTATCATACATGAAATATGATAAATCTAAGAAAACATGTTATGACCAGATACTTACTTCATTCACCAATTTACTTTTTACTAATAATTTGATACTTGCTTCTCACTTGATTCCTACAAGTATATTAGCCCTAATTAGTGGCTAATTTAACATATCATAAGAAATTAACAACCTTTAACCTCTTACCCAATTTCTCTCATAAACCCTAATTACAAATTAGTAGAGAATACTTACTTGTGATGGGATTTGTGATTAAAAATTAAAAACCCTTATTAGCTTGATTCCACACCCTTTTCTAAATTAATATATATCCAATAAGCAATTAAGCTTTTTCCCTCCTCTTTTTCTTCCTAGAAACTGACCCAACAAACTCTCTATAACAATCTGGATAAATTTTTGACTAATCCATTTTAATCTATTAAAAGAGGGTTTTGAGTGAGGTCATCTTTGAATAGGTGACAATTGTCTATTGGCTAATGCAATTAAATAATATTAAAATAATGATGTCATTATTCATAAAAGATTTTTTTTAGTTTAAATGCATTTATTAGCCTATTTAAAATTTTTAAACAAATGCTTGAAGCTTCTTGAAGAAGACAAACTACAATGCGCCTGTTGGAGATGCATCTCGAAAACATAACTCTACTCAATTCATGAATCTATAATATGAATTTCCATTTCATTTGTATCTTCTACAGTTTTCATTCCACAAATTATCTATATACTATTTCTTCTTCATCTTCATTTCTTAACTGATTTTCATTTCATACGTTTAGATACTAATCCATCTTCATATTCTTAATTGCAGGGGATTTTCAGTAGTCTTCATTGTGGAAAACTAGAAGGGGGGGGGGTTGAATAGTTTTACCAATTTAAAACTTCCTTTTAAATATTTAGATCGACTTATGTCAATCTATTTGGTTGTTTATGTTGGACGTTGATAGATAGATATATAAACGTGTAATGAAAGATAAAGAGTAAGAAGCACATCACCACGACACAAGTATTTATAGTGGTTCGGCTACAAGGACACCTTCCTTGCCTTACTCCACTCCCTGAGTCACCTACTCGAGAGTTTGTAAACACTACACCAACTCCTTATGGCGGAGAAGCCTTCACAACGTCGCTTAACCTTTTTCTGGTACAAAGCTAAATACCGAGTTCCTTCACACCAAGGCAAACCACACCTAACACAACGTCGCCTACCCTTTATACAGTGCTAGGCTAACCACCGAGTTCTTTCACACCAAGGAGAACTAATCCTATCACAACATCGCCTACCCTTTATTAGGTACTAGGCTAAGCACCTAGATCCATTACTATGGAGGAACTACTACCCTTCACGACACAACACCTAATCTCAAGGAGATCCACTCCTTGTTACAACATCATCAAGGATATAACCATCCTTGGAAATAAACAAATACTTATATGTATAACGATGCACCTCATCGATTATACGACCTAGGCATTCTTTCCAAATGCAACTTGATTTGATTCTTCGGCATCCTTCACTAATGCCTTTGACATAACGCTTGGCACCATTCACTAATGCCTTCATCTTGACACCTTCAGCATTCTTCACTAATGCTTTGACATGGATGATGAGCACCTTTCACTAATGCTTTCATCTTAACACTTTCGACATTCTTCACTAATGCCTTCAACCCAACATCTATGGAGAAAGGAAGAACTATCAACAAGAGAACCTTAGTTATCTTGACGATGACGAAGCATGGCAACTCATGGACTTGAGCTTGCTCGTCTTCAAGAAGTGGTGATCTTGCCTTTAAGAGGAACCTAGAAGATCAAACAAAAACAAAAGACAAACTACATAGATCACTTGGATCTGAGGTTAGAGGGTTATAATACTTGGGGAAGTATGTATGTGAAGTGATGAGTAGAAAGGAAGAAATGACTCTCTATTTATAGAGAAAATTCTCTACTGTTCCCCGGATCCCACGGATCCCTTCCACTTGGGATCCGGCTGGCACAAAGCCAGGGATCCGTGGAACACTCCTCTTTGGCCATGGGTATTTTTGGTTATGGGTCATGGGTTGATCCATGGGTCTTTTAGCTAGATACAATGTATCTCTTGAGTGCTCACCAAGGGTTCAATGTATCTAGACATTCTCTTGAGTGCTCACCAAGGGTTCAATGTATCTAGACATTGGGTATGGGTCAATACCATGGGTTATGGATATTATCCATATATGATATAAGCATGATGTCATGCAATGGGTTATGGGTCAAGCTCCATGGGTCATGGGCTTTGGGTTGTACCCAACTACATTCAATGTATTTGCCCAATGGGTTATGATACTTAAGTTTCTACCCAGTTATATTACCCAATATACTACATACTAGTTATGTGTATATTTTACCCAAATATGTAAACACTAGTTGTTGTACATATGTAATATTAAATCATAAAATCACTTATACTTGTTTTAGTGTTTTATGTGTATTTTATTTGTTTCATTAAAATGATTTTACGTTTGTTATCGACAAAACATTAGAAGATCGTAAAATATAAATAAACGTTTTTACGGCTTATTTGTATTAACAATCTCCCCTTTTTTGTTGATGACAAAACATAAAATTATTTTAAGGAAAACCTAAAATTCGTAAAAGTTTGAATTTGTAGTTTTTACTTTCTTCTCCCCCTTTTTGTCGAAACAAAAAGAGCCTTGAAATAAAGCAAAACATTGTTTTTAAGAAAAACATGTGAAAGAAATAAAAAGAGGTAGAGAGCAAGTAACGGGAAAGGATCTCGTCTTTACTCCCCCTTGACGAGTCCATCCCTAGGTAAGGGCGTCAATAAAGTAATACTAATCTAGTTTGTTTGCAACTAAGTTTGCAAAAGATTTCGTCTAAGTGACGAATGTGCTCCCCCTTGATGATTGCAATTTTGCAAAGGGATGTCGAGAAATGTAATCCTAATATTGCAAGTAATTTGCAATGTATTGTTTTGACACAAAGCTCCCCCTAGCTTTAGGGTGTCAAAAGGCTTCAAGTGTAGATTGAATAACTACAAAACAAAGGTTAGAAAACAAGTATAATGCACAATTTCCTGCATATGTGATCCAAGTTAGTAGAAAAATAGTTTTCTGTCTCACGGATCCCACGGTTCCCTCCTAGTAGGGATCCGTCTAGGCAATTTTGAGGGATCCGTATAGCTGATGATTAAATTTAGCAATGGTGATGTAACAAGTAATGTTAACATCAAAATGAGATATGTATTCAACCAACAAACATATACTCAATGCAATATAGCAAGTAAACTATCATTCAATAAAACATAAGAGATGATCAACAAATCTCTAAGAACTAAGAGAATGATTTAGCCATATTCTACTAATAAGTGACCAAAGCTTAAGAAGCAGCAATGTGCTTGAGTATAGGGATGAGTAGACTTGTTGATTTGGTCCAATCTTTCAAAAAGATAATTAAACATGAAACGCAACTCATTTCGTACTTCTTGAACAAGTCCTTGGGTGATTAGACAATTAGAGCAATTATTGTCTTGATTAGGAACAGGATGTTTTGAGGAGGTTCTACAAATGATTGTGGAGGTACATTGAGTAATTTAGGATGAGGTTCTACTAGGAATGAGAGTGGTGGTAATGGAAATTCCTCCATATGATCAAGTCCTTGGTGGTTCCTTGTTAACGAGAAGGTTGGTGAATGGGAAGTTCTCGGTGGTGAATGCTCTAATGAATAGAGAGAGGCTCGGTAAAGGAGTTTAGTCCATGCTCTAGGAATGAAGGTTTAGACGTTTTGCTAGAACTAGGTACGTTTGGTTTAGAGCTCGATGATCCCTTTTCTCACCTAAGAGGTTTAATGCTAATTATTGCGGTTCTCTTGGCAATTGTTGATTGGGTTTGTTGAGGTGAGATTCTAGCACTATTATCTCTTACGGATGATGATTCGGTGGATGGGAAGTCCTACCATTTGTGGGTTTAACCGGAGATAATTCGGTTGAGGAAATTTCGTGTACAACACGAGCAAGTTTCTTGGGTGGTTCTTGGTTGGATGAGTTAGCACTAGGAGCTTTCCTCATGATGAAATGACTAAGGAAAAGGTTTCTAAATGATGAGAATTATGTTGTGTTTGATGACTAAGGGATTCTAGCAAGATGACTTATAAAGGGAAGGATTTAGCAAGTGCATTCAAGACTTAAGTCTCTAATATCCTTTGGAATGTGATGATTAGCATGCACAAGAGTCAACTTCAGAGATTTAATTAGGATGAGGTGGAGTGTTCAAGTTAGCAAGATGAGCTTGAAATGATTGTGCTAGCAAGAGTTGACATAAATCTGTCACCCGGATCCTACGGTTCCCACCAATGGGGGATTCGTCTAGGCTAATCCTAGGGATCCGGCTCTCAGCAGCTAGGAAAGGATAGAAGTGATGATTGAAAGGTCTAAAGCCTTTACCTTTTTGAATGTTTCAGTTCTCCTAAGTGTCTTTAAATGGAAGGGTACTTAAATGTTCAAGGGCAATGAGTGATGTAGCTAATGATTGCCTTATATGAAAGAAATTGGAACTTTCGTGAGTACCAATGAATGAACAAAGATGACACTAAAATCTTGAGAGTGTCAAATGGAGCTAGATGATCCTAGTGATCAGATAGTGACTTAGGATAATATCTTGGAGAAGATCCTAAAGGTTTTAAGGTGGAAGAACTAGAATTTGATCCATTTCGACCAATTTTGAGGTAAGGATGATTATGATCAATTTTGCCATAATCGAAAGATTTCTAGGTCTAGATGTGAGGGATCATGTGAGAAATAATGAGTGATCTAGAGAGCGGAAGAGTAATGAGTTTAGGTGAAATGATAGATCGAAAAGCACTTTGAGTGTGATCCTTAATGAGCTATGAGTGAGTGTGAAGCTTACTAAGCTTGAGAAGGACTTAAGAGATCCTAAGGTATTAAGTTCAGCTAGTGTGAAGTAGTCTAGGAACATGGTTTGAGGTGTAGAGGATTGAAATTCCATTTCAATTCGCCCGGATCCCACGGATCCTTCACTTGAGGGATCTGGATAGTTACAAACTAGGGATCTGGCATCTGGGACAGTTTTACTTAACAGTGAGCGTTTGTTCTAAGTATCGAACTTAGAAGCTAAAGATCTCTACAGTAAGTATACATGTATACAAGTAAAACATACTAAGAGCATGTAGAAATAGCACATAAGCAATTAAATGAGATCTAGCTCACAAGTAACACATAGGTTTATCAAACTTAACAACCGTTATTCAAGAAGCTCAAAATAGATTTACGATTTAGTAAATCGTTTGTATTAACAATGGCGTGCAGAGTAGATGATGGTGTTCAAGACAATAGGGTTGTTTTGGCCAACGGAAGCAATGAACTATGTATATTCATTACGGATGGTGATTAGCATACAATGAACTTCGTCCATGAAGTCATGTAGCTCTTCTCGATCAAAGCAAGATAATCGCTTGATGAGGCAAGTGGTTGTGATTAACTAAAAGAAAATTTTATTTTACAACTTGTTTGATTAGTAATCCTAAGACAATGTAAAGTATTTACATTGTAAACTTACTTTAGGAAAACATAGGAGTATAAATTTCCCAAGTGAGAGAATGAATATGAGACTGTTACTAGCGGTGCTCAATTACGGCTAAACACGACCATTTTTACGGGTGATTCCACATACCCAACTTCTATCAAGGAAACAATTCAACCGTTAGGTCAAATTGAGTTTCTAGTGCAATAAGTTCTCCAGTATTCATTCTCAAGTTAGGAAAATTTATATTCCTACAATGGCCTATCGAAGAGTAACAATGATGATACTTTGCTTCGTTTAATATTATACTTGAGAAAACTAAGGTGACGAAGGCGTCATGTTAAAAATAAGTTTAAAAAGTTGTCCATATGGTAAACAACAAAAAATGGTTGGATGAACTATTTCAACATATGTTGTTGGAAAGCTTTGAGTTTGGACTTTCGGATATGAACAATTATATTTGCGTTGCAAAATAATTTACTTGAGTATATCGGATGAAATAATCAAGTTGTCAATCCTACTATGAAGCTTGGAGAGCGATCATGAAAAGAAAAATGGGAGAGTACATCATCAACACAAGTGTAGGTTATGATCCGATGTACATTCTTGTTGTTTTTAGAAAATGATACAAGAACAAAGGAAATCATATAAGCACATATGACAAACTCAATCAAAAATCCATTTAGTGTGTTATATGTTTTAAACATTTTTCAACCTATATGACTTATCTAAATATCTAAACTAACATTTTCGACACAACTAGATGTTATCCCAAACACTCCTTCAAATAGCACATTGATTAGTAGAATATTACTAAATCGACAAACAAGAGAATAAATAGCAAGGTAAGGAAACCACATATGCTATTCAATCAAACAAGCACAAAAGCTATTTGAGATAATAAAATAATCAAGTAATGCAAAGAAGACAATTTATCATTTAGCATAGCATACGAAAGTTCTTTTCATCGCTTTGTGTTAAATATAAACATGTATACCAAGCTTGATAAGTTTCTTTTATATTTATAAATATGATCAAAGCCTTAATTTCAATAGAGGACACATTGTTATTCAAAAGCGAAAACATCTGTTTCCAATTAGATCAAAAGTTTATGCAAAAGTTATGACCGAAAAATGACTTTCTATTATAAATCAATGATTCTCTAAATCAGTTTATGAAATCATTTTTAAATGAAAATAGACTCAAATACCTTTAAAAGGATTGGTGGCACGACTTCTAACGACTTACGGTTAAAAAGTTATGAATTTTTGAAATTCAGACAAAAACTGTCTTCTGTACCAAGGATCCCACGGATCCCTTGCTTGAGGGATCCGTCCAGTGTAACCTGAGGGATCCGCCGATCTGAAACAGAATTACAAAAAAATGTATGTTTTGACCCGACGAAAAGGTTTAGTCTTTGTAGACTTTTTAGTGAAGTTATATTACCCATTTTTACCTTTATTCAAGCTTGATTAACAAGATATCTAACAACAAAACTTCAAAGAAAAAAAATCACTAACACACTTTTCATATTATGCTTATTATAAGATAGAAGCATATATCACCATTTTGTCAACAAGCAATTTAGCACGTTTTTTGAAAAAAAAATGTAACTAAGAAAACATACCTTTGCTATATCCCCTTTTTATGGTTTTAGAAACCATAGACGCGAAATACTTCATGATCTTCTAAGATACCCCAATCCTTTGCTATATTCCCTTTTTATGGTTTTAGAAACCATAGACGCGAAATACTTCATGATCTTCTAAGATACCCAAATCCTAGTATGAAGACTTCTCAAAGGAAAATGTTAGAATGATCTATCACTATCCAACATATGATGATTTCTAAAAACATGACTTTTTGTTTTAAGAAATTCCCTTCTTTGTAGTTTTCAAACATACACAGATCGTATCAAGTTTTCAAAGTACAATATACAAAAAAAACTTGGTAACGAAGCTCTGATGCCAATTGTGGAAAACTAGAAGGGGGGGTTGAATAGTTTTACCAATTTAAAACTTTCTTTTAAATATTTAGATCGACTTATGTCAATCTATTTGGTTGTTTATGTTGGACGTTGATAGATAGATATATAAACGTGTAATGAAAGATAAAGAGTAAGAAGCACATCACCACGACACAAGTATTTATATTGGTTCGGCTACAAGGACACCTTCCTTGCCCTAATCCACTCCCCGAGTCACCTACTCGAGAGTTCGTAAACACTACACCAACTCCTTATGGCGGAGAAGCCTTCACAACGTCGCTTAACCTTTTTCCGGTACAAAGCTAAATACCGAGTTCCTTCACACCAAGGCGAACCACACCTAACACAACGTCGCCTACCCTTTATACGGTGCTAGGCTAACCACCGAGTTCTTTCACACCAAGGAGAACTAATCCTATCACAACGTCTCCTACCCTTTATTAGGTACTAGGCTAAGCACCTAGTTCCATTACTATGGAGGAACTACTACCCTTCACGACACAACACCTAATCTAAAGGAGATCCACTCCTTCTAACAACATCATCAAGGATATCACCATCCTTGGAAATAAACAAATACTTATATGTATAACGATGCACCTCATCGATTATACGACCTAGGCATTCTTTCCAAATGCAACTTGATTTGATTCTTCGGCATCCTTCACTAATGCCTTTGACACAACGCTTGGCACCCTTCACTAATGCCTTTGTCTTAACACCTTTAGCATTCTTCACTAATGCTTTGACACGGATGATGAGCACCTTTCACTAATGCTTCCATCTTGACACTTTCGGCATTCTTCACTAATGCCTTCAACCCAACATCTATGGAGAAAGGAAGAACTATCAACAAGAGAACCTTAGTTATCTTGATGATGACGAAGCATGGCAACTCATGGACTTGAGCTTGCTCGTCTTCAAGAAGTGGTGATCTTGCCTTTAAGAGGAACCTAAAAGATCGCACAAAAACAAAAGACAAACTACATAGATCACTTGGATCTGACGTTAGAGGGTTATAATACTTGGGGAAGTATGTATGTGAAGTGATGAGTAGAAAGGAAGAAATGGCTCTCTATTTATAGAGAAAATTCTCTACTGTTCCCCGGATCCCACGGATCCCTTCCACTTGGGATCCGGCTAGCATTAAGCCAGGGATCCGTGGAACGCTCCTCTTTGCCCATGGGTATTTTTGGTTATGGGTCATGGGTCATGGGTTGATCCATGGGTCTTTAGCTAGATACAATGTATCTCTTGAGTGCTCACCAAGGGTTCAATGTATCTAGACATTCTCTTGAGTGCTCACCAAGGGTTCAATGTATCTAGACATTGGGTATGGGTCAATACCATGGGTTATGGATATTATCCATATATGATATAAGCATGATGTCATGCAATGGGTTATGGGTCAAGCTCCATGGGTCATGGGCTTTGGGTTGTACCCAACTACATTCAATGTATTTTCCCAATGGGTTATGATACTTAAGTTTCTACCCATTTATATTACCCAATATACTACATACTAGTTATGTGTATATTTTACCCAAATATGTAAACACTAGTTGTTGTACATATGTAATATTAAATCATAAAATCACTTATACTTGTTTTAGTGTTTTATGTGAAAATGTGAATATGTTAGAAACTATTAGTTCAAACCATTTACGTATTTTATTTGTTTCGTTAAAATGATTTTACGTTTGTTATCGACAAAACATTAGAAGATCGTAAAATATAAATAAACGTTTTTACGGCTTATTTGTATTAACATTCATCTTAGCGCCACCTATTTTAATTTCATATATAGATTCCTGATCGAAGGTTAGTTTGTTCGGTTATGCGGTTTCTGGCATTGTTTTGGCCTTTTATGTCGATTTAAATGTAGATTTTGGTCTCATTACCTTTGTTTGTGTTTAGCATGAAATTTATGTTTGTTCATGTTACCAATTAAGTGTGTATTTCACAAATGTTTTTTATTTAATCAGCTTTGTTTGTATTTTATTATTCTTGAATGCGAATATGTTTTTGCACATTACGTGTTTGATCAAAATGTCTGCATCAATTTTTCAGATAAATTGTTGCTTGGAGAATTTCATTGTGATTCATCTTCTTATGAACCTACTCTCATGCATTAAGTAAAAAAGAATCATGTCTTGCACAAAAGGATTGCATAAGCGGCTATGAAATACATTGTTAGCAAGGTAACTTCTAAAGCTTTTTCTCATTTAAACAACCAGTTTAAGTTATTTGTTATCATTTAATTGAATATAATTGTGTTGATTATGACTTGTCTCAAGATACAATAAGATATTATTTTTAGCTTATTCGTTTTTGAGTTAAATAATCTCTTTTCAAGAAGCCAAGAGGGAGATGCATCTATAAAAGGCCTTATTTAGAGGGTGAGCTTATGAACAACAACAATAACAGATGGTACTTCTTTTTTGAAATAGCATGTGCAATAAAAATCAGTTTTATCCGTTAAATATGTTCTTTTTTTTCAATGTAATTGAATTTGGATAAGCTTATTGTAAAAAAGATTGTCCTTTTGTTTGCCTATAAAATAAATCATTTAGTGTAATCATGACTAGGGTTGTTCAATATAACTTTCTCATTCTTGATGCAACCATTATGAAAAATACACTTTTCAGAAAATTTGTTTGGTGGTATAGTTATCAAGAAGCATCAGTATTCCTAAGTACAAATTGCTAAAAGATAAAGAGGTTAATTTGTATCTTTTAATGGGATCTTCTTTCATGATTACTTACTAAGTACTGAAGCGCCACTATATTGTATCTGTTTGCCAAATGGTTACTCCGTTTTATATTGTTTTGCCAATTTGACATTCTCAGTTTTTGTAGCGTCTATCACGAGCGGCGATAGAGGGTTTTTATTTATAATTCAATTCAATAGATTGATATTCCTAAGTTGTTTATCGTCGGTTTTTTATGAAATAGTGGTTGTTCAGGCGGATTTTTTTTATCATTAGCCCAAATGGAGATGTAGCATGCAAAGGGTGCCATATGCACCAGGTTCATGCATAACACGAGTTTGCAGCCAAGTTTCTTTTACTAGAAACTCATTTTGGAAGTTAGACATGCCATAATATTGCCGTCAACCTTATCTTACAAAGACATAGTATTGGATCAAACAAATGCTCAACTTTAAACTTGGTTCCTTTCTTATTTCAAGGGTACATTTGGGAAACGTTTGAGGTTTAGTGAACATGGGAAATAGATGGGTTGATACTGAAGAAAAAAAGTTGTTTGTGTTATTTTTTGGCTTCGAAGACTTGAAACTTAAAGTTTATACTCTTTATTTTGGGCAACATATATGTATCATTTCCTGGAGAAACTTTATTGAGCAATTTATGATATTGCGTTTAAAATTTTAGAGAATTGCATCGATTTGACTATTTTTAGGAGCTTATGTCATTTTATTTGTGGTGCATGTAAATACTTATAGGAAGTGGTTATCGGTTTATCATTCATATTGTACAAATATTATACATTATCTATCATAGCTTTATAAGAAACAAATGTCGAAACAAGATAAATTTAAACAACCCGTGTACACGGGTCTTAAATTAGTTATGGATAATTATCCATATTTCGGCTTTTAAGTTTGTCTAATTGGCAAAATTAGTCTCTTAAGCTTTGTTTTTCCTATCTAGGCCACATAACTTGCCATACTTTTGCACACTTACACAATAACTTATAATTTAACCCTTTTTTCCTATAAAATACATTCTAAAAAATATTATACCACTCCATATAATAATGATAACTTGGAATTGAATACTTATATAATATATAATACCTTATTGGGTTTCAGGTGTGTAACATATTGGATTTCAAAAACACACAAGCAATCGCAAATATAGGCGTATAGGTATATGGTTTTAGAGAGAGAAAGTGAGATATTCTAGTAAGAGAAACTCATGGAAGGTTTGATTCCAAATGAACATCCAACCCTCTCCCTTGTGGGGAGAGGGCTATTTATACAAAGTAATACGTCCTCCTACGGGCTGTAGATCAGGCATACAATGGGTAAAGACCCGTCCTTCCTCCACGGTGTTGCACTAGACTAAACTATGCTAATAACTGACTAACAAATAACATAATGAACGATATGTCTACGAGCTAACTTAAGCTAGATTATACTTGGGGTGACCGATGCTTCACAATAGAATTTCCAATTCCTAACAATCCCCCCCTAAGGGAGGTCACCCCATGATTTACATTGTGAATCCTATCATTATATTTAATCTTTAATCTTGAGCTCATAGACATCAAATCATCAAAATATTCAAACTTTGTGCTTCCGTGGTGATTTCATCATTGTTCAACTACAATGTATATTTCGTGGAGGTTATAGAGCTGATCCACATTGATGACCTTTGAGCTTAAATAGAGATCATCAGCCACAGTTAATCTCAGCATCACCCATTGTTGTGTTGCCAGCATATGATGTTGTGACATTTGGACCGACATGCTCACATTCTGGATCATGATTTCTTCTTATTAGAGTAGCGGAAGCTTTAGTTGATTCATGATATTTGCAGCAGCGTAGCAGAAGAATGGAGTGAAAATATCAGAGTCATTGATGCACTTATTGTAGGATCGTGAATATTATGTTGTTTAATGATTCGGGTGGTCTAGGATTATGATTAAATAAGAAAGCCATTTTAGATAGATGAATAGAGTTGAGAGGAGGTTCTTGAAAGAGAGTTGCTTTACAAAAGAAAGGTTAGATTCAAAGAAGCCACACCCCTTCCATCCATGGAAGGGGTATTTATAGTTACAACCTTAACGTCCTCCTGTCGGACTGTGGATCAGGTATACAGTGGGTAAAGACCCGTCCTTCCTCCATGGTGTTACACTAAACTATACTACGCTATAAACTAACTAATTAACTACTTAATAACGTAAATAACTACAAGTCTTTGAGCTAACTTATGCTAGACAATAATTGGGGTGAGCGACACTTTAATATGGAATTTCCAATTCCTAAAAATCTCCCCCTAAGGGAGGTCACCCCATGTTTTACATTTTGAATCCTATCATTCTATTCTTGACTTTGTTCTTGAGCTCGTAGACTTCAATTCTTCAATTCTGCAATCTTTGTGCTTAAGCAGTGATTCTTCCAAGTCCGCATAGATTAGTACTTTAAGTGGAGGCATTTGAACTGTTCCACATCTTGATGATCTTCGAGCTTTCTTTGAGATCATCAGCCACAGTAAATCTCTGGATCACCCTTTATTGTGTTGCCATCATGTGAAGTTGTGACTTTTGGACCGACATGCTCAAACTTTCTGGATCATGACATCTTTCCATCAGAGTAGCGGAAGCTTTACTGGTTCATGATATTTGCAGCAGCGTAGTAGAAGCATAGTATAAAAATATCAGAACCAGATTATGTAGATATGCACCAGTCATGATTTCTTCAATTAAGTGTGGATGATGTGAGCATGCGGCTTTGGATTGAATCCTCAATTCTGATCAGCTGCAAACGTTGGGGTGTACCTGCATAAGACAGTTAGTAATAAAGCGAACGAAAGTGTCTTTGATCACTTTCGATGAATTGAGGTACACGGCCCACGGTTCCCCGTTGATCAGTACAAGTACTGCCTGTGATCAAGTATAATTCTGAAGAATTTCCTTGACAGGGTTTCGCAGCTGCTCTAGCTGTTCTCAAACTGGAACGTCTCAAAGAGGACAACACGGAGTGAGTGAACCAGCGAAACGAGAATCACTGATTGATGAAAAGAGATTTGAAAAACAATCATGTATTGCTCAATAGAATTTTTTTTTGCAATACAACGAAGGTTTTAATGAAAATCAATTATCAATCATAAACACCTTTTATTTTGAGAAATAAGTACACAGTCGATGTGCTAAAGAAAAGAGTTTTTAAGTACAACTACCGGTTTTTCAAAGGTATCCGTCAATCCATAACCTGAACCAGGATTGATTCAAAAGATTGAATCTCTCCATTGTTTCTGTCTAGTTGTCACATGGTTGATCTACTGGATAGATCTCACATGCTACCTACCAGGAGCTTGTTGGATGCTGGCTCCAGAAGGCTTTCCATCTTCATTGTGAATATGAATGCATATCACTTAGATGTTCTGGTAATACCACAAGGATAATGCGTAGGACTCATAAGATATAATCTCTCTTTCCACATTGTGCGAAACAGAGAGTCTTCATTGAAAGTGTCCTAATGAGATTAATTGATGATGATCTCTTGGCTCTAGACTCGATTGTGCACATTTGGTTCCTATGCCGGAGACTAGGGAGAGGGTCTCCTTCTTCAATAATAACAATCTCTAAGAGAAAGTCGATAGATAATGTCGGTTCCCCGTGAGAATGAAACAAGCCATTTTAAGAGGAACTTGAGTAGCTTGGGAAGTTTAGTGCAGTGCGTCACTGGGTCCATGACGTCTTGTCTTCAATACCGGCGTTACCGTAGTAACCACCAGTAGCATATGTATTGAACCCGGTTTCTGCCCTAAGGTTGAATTATTGGAGGGCTATTTCTTTTCACCCTTTCACATTCATTTCTTTTTCATTCTTCAACCCTTTCAGTGCTTACCGAGACTTCATAACTAGAACCTTGTTGGGTTTATTCTAGTTCTAGCTCTTTCTCAGTCCGCACTCTTCCCATATTCTCATTTTTCTCCTTTTTCATCATACCTACGGACTCTACACTAACTAGTGGATTGTCCCTGGGTAGATCCCTCCGGTTCTGGCTGGATCGTGGGAACGAATACCTAACCTAACCATCCTTATAACTCCATGCATAAAGTAAATTGGTCGGTCTTTTGGTATTGTTCATTCTTCCTTGAAACCAATTGAAAAATCATTTGGAAAAACAATCAAGGTACTTGTGATACGAGATCAAAGCATTTTGTACCTTAATAGTTTTGATCATTTAGAAAACCTCTCCCTCAACATGTGCATATGATTTAGAAATTGTTTAGCACATGGAGGCAAGAGGACTTTGAAATATTTTCTTTGATCACTATTTTCATAGAAAAGGCCATTTGATTTTCTTGGCAAAATTCTCCCCCTCAATATGTGCGTAGGATATTTGAAATGATTTTATCACATAGAGGAAAGAGTTCTTTTGAAGCACATCCATGATCACAAAAGCCATTAAGAAACCATTTAAAAACTCAATCAAGGTACTTTATGTTAAAACACAAAAGCTTTTGTACCACGATATTTTATTTTCTTTTGAAATGCTCCCCCTCAATATGTGCTTCGAGATTCGAAAGCGTTTAGCACATATGAGAGAGCAGCCTGCACATTAAAATCAACAAAAAACGATCAGCTTTTATCAAATTTCATTATTAAATCACAAATTCTCCCCCAATCAAAAATATCAAACCCTTTGAGATTTTAGATCCCAAGTGATTTAATACGGTTTAGAAAACATGGGAGAAAATGTGCCTGATTTAAAAACTCATCTAGTTTTTTTTTGTATAAATGCTCCTCCTCAATCATGTTCATCATATATTGAAATCGTTTGGCACATGGAGGCAGGAGTGCCTTTGAAGGACTAAAACCAATTCCATTAAAACAGATTTGAGATTTAAATCACGATCTCTCCCGCGATCAAAAATTTCAAACCATTTGAGATTTGTGATCCAAAAGACTTAAATCATTTAGAAAATTTTGGGGAAAGACGTGGCAAGATTTGATTTTTAAAAATGACAGATAAGGACCATTTTAAGACATTAAAGATTGTTAGTGTCGGGTATGATTGTTTTAAGAGATCTTTTTGTAAAATAAAACAATTTCACAATCAAACAAGAACAGAAAAAATTTCATTTTGACAGACATTTGAGTTTTAAAGAAAATCATTGATGAGTGTCTAAATACTCATCATTTTTGTGTATTCTAAACTGCAAAATCATCTGAAAACACTCAAAAACGCATCAAAATGGTCAAAATATCACAAATCAGTGTTTTATGTGTTTTAAATGCAAAAATATCAAAATCAGATGAAAAACATATCAAATTTGCAAAAATTGCAGTTTTAGTCCCCCAACTTTCAAAAATTGTCAAAAATAGTCCCTGAGTCAAAATTTCAAAAGAAAAGTCATCAAAGGTCCCTTTAAAATCATAACTTGTCAAATTTAGTCCTTTGGTGAAAAATATGAAAAGATTGAGAAAATTACAAGTTTAGTCCTTCAAGTTTCAAAATTGGCAGAAATGGCCCCTGGAAATTTGCAAAATGACAGTTTTGGTCCCTGTACTTTTGAAGCTTGTCAGTATTAGTCCCTTGGAACCTCTTTGATGAATTGGCAGCCAAAGCCCTTGCAATTTCAGAAATGACAACAATGGTCCTTGTTTTATTAAAGCCTTCTAGCCATTTTGGACCCTTACCTAGTTTTGGACCCCTGCCACCCTTGACCCTTTGCCTTTTTGAACCCCCTGGCTTATTAATAATAGCCGGTCAAAACCTTGGTCAAATCCCACAAAACGCGCCCTTTTAGTCTTCTCTCCAACTGCTTTGTCTGCAACTCTCCACACACCATCCCCCCTCCTCAACATTTTCTTCTCCTTGTTCCCCCACCTCCATACAACTCCAAAATAACATTAATGATCCCTCTAGCCCTTCACTCAACCCCTACACCTGTCAAAAATCAATTCCCGCCAAAATGATCAAATGGCTAAAATTGCACTTAGCCATCCAATGGCCCTAAATAATGGTGGGATTCAATCAAGGAGGTGAGAGAAAGCTAGTGGGAGTATAAAAGAGAAGTGAGATGCAGTTTCAAGGGGGTAGCTAGTTTTCATTTTTCCTTTAAATGTCGTTTTTTTTATTCAATGTCTTAAACTAGTTTAAATTCTGTAATTTTGTATTCTTGTGATCAAAACTCAAGTTAATGTACTGCTGTGATCTGTTTTAAGAGTTAATTTCATGGTTTGGTTAAAGCTTCATGTTTTATAGCTACTGTTGAATATTTCCATTTCAAATTCTTATGTATAAGCTTTAGTTAGCTTATTTATAAGCTAAAAAAATCTTAGTTAATCTAATTTAAGCTTTTGTTAAGCTTTAAAATCAGTCTCAAGCAAGTTTGTGAAAAAGTCAACCAAAGTCAACTGATTAGGCTCAAATTGGAGTTGAGAATGTTACTGATGTTGCAGAAGCTTATTTGGGTTAGATTCAGTTAGGGTAGAGTAGGTTTGGGTTTGGATTTGGCCTGCAAGCCAGCTGGATCCATGTAAGTATATTTCTTATTTTCAATTTTCAAGTCAAAAGTAGCATATTTTGCTTATAAGTGTATCTGTGGTCATAACTTGATTTTATGAGTTTAATAAGTTGTAATTAGGTAATGTTAACTTATTTTGATCAGTTACAGTAGTTAGTTAAGTATCTTTAGCTGTTTTAGTTTGTAATTCAGTTTTAAAAGAGTGTTTGGTTTATGGCTAAAAACTGTCCTCAAGTTGTATTCAATGGTTAGTTTCTTTTGTTTCATGTTTGTGCAGTCTAAATATGTCCATTTGAATCAATAATTTGGATCTGCTAGCACCAAAAGTCAATTTGATCTTACAATCTGTCTTCTCAGCTTACTGTTGGAATCTTAGCTAGTCCAAGTCTTGTTTTGTGTTAAAAATTCATAGAGCTAGTATGCTTTAGCTTCATTTCATCATTATATATCATTATCAGTTCATAAATCAAGATTAAACTTCAAATTAGTCAACCTTTTAGTTTTGTTAAGAAGTCAACTGTTTGTAAAATTCATTTTGTGCAGAACTTGGAGAGTCTGCACAGGGTTCATTTTATAGAGTTAAGGCCTCATTTTTGGTCTATAAGTAGTTTGCTGGGTGGTATATAAGTCCCCATATCTGTTTTTCCCTTCAGCTTCCTAGAATAGCTTATGCAACTGCCTAAACATAAGCTTGTTTGCCCTGCTCAAGAACTCAGCATATGCTGAGTTTTCTCAGTAACTTGCAGCCCTTGCCACAAGCTCATTTGAGCTTGGCAAGGTCTGATTTTTGGCTTATAGATACTCAGCCAGGTTGTCTTGAAGTTCCAATTGGTATTTCTGAGTTTTAGCTTATATTGAAGCTTGTGCATTAGCTCAAACTAGGCACCCTTTCACTGTTTTCTGTCAAAAGCTCATCACCTCAAATCTGTCTTAGCTTATAATCAGAGGTTATTGCTTGTTGATACTTGCTTCATTTTGGTCATTTTAGCCTATAGTTGCTTCCTTATCAGTTTGGTACACTTTGGAGTCCATTTGCTTATTGAAGTGCTTATTTCAATAAGCACTTCCTTATCAATTTCATATTCTGCCAAACAAGCCCCTCTTTTTCTATTTTTCCCAGCTTCTTTATTTAATTTTAAGATTTTCCTGAAATTTTCAGATTTTTCCAAGTTCATTTGCTATTTTTCTTAATTTAAAGTAGTTTTTAAGCCTTTTTAAATAGCTTTTAATACAAAAAATTAGAAAAAGGTTCTAAAAAATAAGTTTTCATTTTTCTTAAGTTTAGATAAATGTAAAAAGCTTAAAAAGTATTTTTCCATATTTTTCTCCTTTTATTTGGTATTTTTAATAATTTTAATTAGTTTTAAATAGTTTTAAATTAGTAATAAATATATAAAAAGCCTAAAAAATATATTTTCTGTTTTAAAATTAGTTTTATCATATTTTAGATTTTTCTAAGTCTTAATCTTATTTTTCTAGTCTTATTTCATATTTTCTTTTATTTTAGAGTATTATAAAATAGTTTAAATTAGTTTTTAATTAATAATAATTACATAAATAGTTTTAAAAATAATTTTCCTTTTCTATAAATTTTCTTATATAATTAGGATTGTAAAAATGTATTTTTCATATTTTTAGGATTTATATTGTGTAAGTTTCACTTTTTATTTTGTACGTTTACGTATTTTTAATTTAAACGTAAGTTTTTAGTTTTTAATTTTAAACGTTCATCACTTTAAAAATAGTGATAGCGTTTATTTAATATTTTTTATCTTTTTAATTTTCTTAATTTGTATTTAAGTCGCTTTGATTTATAACCTTTTTCAGTAGTGTAATATTCAAATCCTATCCTTTCTGATCGCTATCATTAGTGATCATTCTACCTTCTGAATCAGTGTTGTACACACCATTGAGTCTCCGTGGGACTTAACGACCCGGGAATCCCCTGTATTCTCTGATCTTCATTGTATTTGTGTCTGAGCAGTTTTAAGTCTGTTAGACTTGACTGTTTTGCGCAGAATCAAATTTTGGCGCCGCTGCCGGGGAGGCTTTAGCGTGTGTTTAGCCTTTTTCAGATCCATTCTTGCACATATTCCATCTTTTGTAAAAAGTTTTTTTGTAAAGTTATCAGAAAATCCAAAAAGTTCATTAACACTTTTCCTAAAGTGTTAAAAACGCCAAAAATATTTTCATTCTTTGTTTTTATCGTCATGTTTTTCAAAAACACCAAAAATATTCCTCTTTACCCTCTCACCTTTTTGATTCTTCATTTCTTACCCTCTGATAACCTTTGATTCTTTCTATGTCTTATCCTCACCCTCTTGGTTGTCAATGGTGTGGTGGTCCTTATAATGGTGGCAATTGCCCCAGTTGTTGCGTGGTGGAATCAGGAAACGGGTCTGTCTATAACCAAGATCCCTATTCCTACCATAACACGACTGATTTATTCTATCAGCTACCACACTGTGATACTCAGCAGTTTTACTGTTGTGAGTACTGTGGTGGTTCACACTCCAGTTCTGATTGTCAATCAGGAAACACGCTTGTCTATGAGCAGGTTCCTGATAACAATTATGACTACAACACATACCACTCACAGCCACATCAGTTTTACTGTTGTGAGTATTGCGGAGGTCCTCACTCTAGCTCGGATTGTCAAACAGGGAACCCAATTCCTTGTAACAATTACGAATCTTCGTATAATGACCAAACTCCGCAGTACCAAATGATTCAAGCGACTCCTCTTGAAACTACGACAGACCTTCTACTGAAGACTCTGGAGTTATTAAAAGAACTTAAGGAGGAGTCGGCTATGTCCTCCCAAGATAATCCAAATGAAAAATCCATGGAAGTTTTGTTAGCCGAAGAGCGGGATGCTAAATTAGATTCCCAGATTTCCATTGAAAACACTATTAGGGAATCAATTAGAATACAAAAAGCATTCAAATCTAGCTCTCGATTCCGTTTCATTCCTAATGACGATGATGATGAAGATATCCTTGATATCTTACAATTTTATAACAGTTCATCAAGTTCATCAGTTGAGACTCCTTCCATGATCCATCAGGGAGAAAAGACTATGATGGAATTACTAGCAGAAGAACAAATGTTAAGTATTAAACATATGTATGCTAGTCCATCTAATCTCCCTCAGTCTGTTGTTATCACACCTAATATTCCCACTCACTCTCTAAACATGGGGGATGAGCTTCTTAGCACTATTCCAGAAATGGAATCGTCTAGTGTTGAGGACCTTATTCCAATCCCGAGAGAGTCACAGGGAATTTCTGATCATCTGTGTGATATCCCTTTCCCTCTTGAGTGTTCTCAAGATCATTTTGAAACTTTCTCTGATCTTAGCGACGATTGTGCTTCCTATGGAGACATCGAGTACGTTGAGGCATCACTTCCGCAATCTGATGCTGATCCCCTTCTTGAGGAGTTCTCCGGTGAACTCACTCACATCAATCCACTCTTTGATTTCGGAGCCGATCTGGGAGAGACTGAAAGTCTCATTGATAATGATCGTTCACTCACTTCTTATCCCAACAATCCAAATGAGAATGTTGATCACTTAGTTCCCGAAACATTCAAAGCTACTTTCACTAATCCTCTATTTGAATTCAACTCTGAATTCACTTCAATTTCTGAGAATCCACTCTTTGATACTCAGACTGAGGATAGTGATGAGCCCACAATGGAACAAGAGTTCATAAATTCACATCATGTGAATGATTCTCTTCATGAGGAGTTCGCCGGTGAACTCTCTCATATCATATCTCCACTGGAGTATGATTGCGTGGATGGCAAAAATCATGATCGGGGGGAGAGACTCTCAATTTGCATAGTTATGACAAATTTTCCAACCCTCCCTCCCGAGATGCCTTCCAAACCAAAGAGCTCTACCAAGAAAATCCAAATAAGTGCAATTGCACTTAATCCCGAGGAAGAAGATCTAGTTATGATTGTTATCATGATCTTCCTTCTTTTCTTCACCTACTCGGTGACTTCCTCTCTTCTTCACTCCTTCGGGAATGAAGACACTATTTTTGACCCCGGCATTTTCATTCATCATTTTTGAGCCGGTTCTCTCTATATCTCATCGGTGTGGAACTTTCACGTGCTTCAAATGTTTATCCAAACATCTTGAATGAAAGTCCGATGGAGATTGTATCTTCCACTTTGCTTCCCCATGAACCAATGAATTCGGGGTCGAGTCAAGCTAGCGACTCGGAAATCAAAAACAGTAGCACACACTATATGGGTTTTCACCCATATTTCTGTCTTCTTACCCCTTTCTACCACCTAAGTGTGGGGGAGTTACCCCACATGTTATATATCTATATATTATTATAAAAAAAAAAAAAAAAAAAAAAAAAAAAAAAAAAAAAAAAATCATCTTTCTAAATAATGGCCGTAGTATTTCCCTTTTACGTTCTCAGTTTCGGCATAACCGCCGGTACTTTGAATATTGAGGGCAATATTCATTTCTAAGTGTGGGGGGGAATTCTCACGAATTTCATATATTATCTACCCAATTCCCCCGTTTTTGGCAAAAAAAAAAAAAAAAATTTTTTTTTTGGAGTAAGTGTTTTACACTTTCTCATTTGGTTATCAGTCCGCCTTGTCTGTAAGACTAAAGGATTGGCTAATCCAGGAGCAAACGGCTCTTGGTAAAGATTAATCAAATCCGTTTATATGGCTTGCAATTTGCCCAAAATTGTATGGTATTCAGCTCACCATATCCTAAAAAGTGAAGAGTTGGCTAGCCCGCAAGTTTATGGCTTGTGGTAAAGGCAGTGGAAAATCCATAATTGGTAATCAGCTCACCAAAGATAATCCTGATAATTTATCTAAGAGTTGGCTAGTCCAGAAGGGTACGGCTTCTGGTAAAGACAAAATCAAATCCGTTGAAAGCTGGTGGTTTGCTCAAAATCACATGGTTATCAGTGTACCATGGTTCTTACTTGAATCAAAACATTTGGCTACTCCAGAAGTAATGGCTTTTGGTAAAGAGATTAAAATCCATTATGTTTTCTCAAATCATTGCTAGGGACTAGCAATATCTCAGTGTGGGGGATTGATGAGTGTCTAAATACTCATCATTTTTGTGTATTCTAAACTGCAAAATCATCTGAAAACACTCAAAAACGCATCAAAATGGTCAAAATATCACAAATCAGTGTTTTATGTGTTTTAAATGAAAAAATATCAAAATCAGATGAAAAACATATCAAATTTGCAAAAATTGCAGTTTTAGTCCCCCAACTTTCAAAAATTGTCAAAAATAGTCCCTGAGTCAAAATTTCAAAAGAAAAGTCATCAAAGGTCCCTTTAAAATCATAACTTGTCAAATTTAGTCCTTTGGTGAAAAATATGAAAAGATTGAGAAAATTACAAGTTTAGTCCTTCAAGTTTCAAAATTGGCAGAAATGGCCCCTGGAAATTTGCAAAATGACAGTTTTGGTCCCTGTACTTTTGAAGCTTGTCAGTATTAGTCCCTTGGAACCTCTTTGATGAATTGGCAGCCAAAGCCCTTGCAATTTCAGAAATGACAACAATGGTCCTTGTTTTATTAAAGCCTTCTAGCCATTTTGGACCCTTACCTAGTTTTGGACCCCTGCCACCCTTGACCCTTTGCCTTTTTGAACCCCCTGGCTTATTAATAATAGCCGGTCAAAACCTTGGTCAAATCCCACAAAACGCGCCCTTTTAGTCTTCTCTCCAACTGCTTTGTCTGCAACTCTCCACACACCATCCCCCCTCCTCAACATTTTCTTCTCCTTGTTCCCCCACCTCCATACAACTCCAAAATAACATTAATGATCCCTCTAGCCCTTCACTCAACCCCTACACCTGTCAAAAATCAATTCCCGCCAAAATGATCAAATGGCTAAAATTGCACTTAGCCATCCAATGGCCCTAAATAATGGTGGGATTCAATCAAGGAGGTGAGAGAAAGCTAGTGGGAGTATAAAAGAGAAGTGAGATGCAGTTTCAAGGGGGTAGCTAGTTTTCATTTTTCCTTTAAATGTCGTTTTTTTTATTCAATGTCTTAAACTAGTTTAAATTCTGTAATTTTGTATTCTTGTGATCAAAACTCAAGTTAATGTACTGCTGTGATCTGTTTTAAGAGTTAATTTCATGGTTTGGTTAAAGCTTCATGTTTTATAGCTACTGTTGAATATTTCCATTTCAAATTCTTATGTATAAGCTTTAGTTAGCTTATTTATAAGCTAAAAAAATCTTAGTTAATCTAATTTAAGCTTTTGTTAAGCTTTAAAATCAGTCTCAAGCAAGTTTGTGAAAAAGTCAACCAAAGTCAACTGATTAGGCTCAAATTGGAGTTGAGAATGTTACTGATGTTGCAGAAGCTTATTTGGGTTAGATTCAGTTAGGGTAGAGTAGGTTTGGGTTTGGATTTGGCCTGCAAGCCAGCTGGATCCATGTAAGTATATTTCTTATTTTCAATTTTCAAGTCAAAAGTAGCATATTTTGCTTATAAGTGTATCTGTGGTCATAACTTGATTTTATGAGTTTAATAAGTTGTAATTAGGTAATGTTAACTTATTTTGATCAGTTACAGTAGTTAGTTAAGTATCTTTAGCTGTTTTAGTTTGTAATTCAGTTTTAAAAGAGTGTTTGGTTTATGGCTAAAAACTGTCCTCAAGTTGTATTCAATGGTTAGTTTCTTTTGTTTCATGTTTGTGCAGTCTAAATATGTCCATTTGAATCAATAATTTGGATCTGCTAGCACCAAAAGTCAATTTGATCTTACAATCTGTCTTCTCAGCTTACTGTTGGAATCTTAGCTAGTCCAAGTCTTGTTTTGTGTTAAAAATTCATAGAGCTAGTATGCTTTAGCTTCATTTCATCATTATATATCATTATCAGTTCATAAATCAAGATTAAACTTCAAATTAGTCAACCTTTTAGTTTTGTTAAGAAGTCAACTGTTTGTAAAATTCATTTTGTGCAGAACTTGGAGAGTCTGCACAGGGTTCATTTTATAGAGTTAAGGCCTCATTTTTGGTCTATAAGTAGTTTGCTGGGTGGTATATAAGTCCCCATATCTGTTTTTCCCTTCAGCTTCCTAGAATAGCTTACGCAACTGCCTAAACATAAGCTTGTTTGCCCTGCTCAAGAACTCAGCATATGCTGAGTTTTCTCAGTAACTTGCAGCCCTTGCCACAAGCTCATTTGAGCTTGGCAAGGTCTGATTTTTGGCTTATAGATACTCAGCCAGGTTGTCTTGAAGTTCCAATTGGTATTTCTGAGTTTTAGCTTATATTGAAGCTTGTGCATTAGCTCAAACTAGGCACCCTTTCACTGTTTTCTGTCAAAAGCTCATCACCTCAAATCTGTCTTAGCTTATAATCAGAGGTTATTGCTTGTTGATACTTGCTTCATTTTGGTCATTTTAGCCTATAGTTGCTTCCTTATCAGTTTGGTACACTTTGGAGTCCATTTGCTTATTGAAGTGCTTATTTCAATAAGCACTTCCTTATCAATTTCATATTCTGCCAAACAAGCCCCTCTTTTTCTATTTTTCCCAGCTTCTTTATTTAATTTTAAGATTTCCCTGAAATTTTCATATTTTTCCAAGTTCATTTGCTATTTTTCTTAATTTAAAGTAGTTTTTAAGCCTTTTTAAATAGCTTTTAATACAAAAAATTAGAAAAAGGTTCTAAAAAATAAGTTTTCATTTTTCTTAAGTTTAGATAAATGTAAAAAGCTTAAAAAGTATTTTTCCATATTTTTCTCCTTTTATTTGGTATTTTTAATAATTTTAATTAGTTTTAAATAGTTTTAAATTAGTAATAAATATATAAAAAGCCTAAAAAATATATTTTCTGTTTTAAAATTAGTTTTATCATATTTTAGATTTTTCTAAGTCTTAATCTTATTTTTCTAGTCTTATTTCATATTTTCTTTTATTTTAGAGTATTATAAAATAGTTTAAATTAGTTTTTAATTAATAATAATTACATAAATAGTTTTAAAAATAATTTTCCTTTTCTATAAATTTTCTTATATAATTAGGATTGTAAAAATGTATTTTTCATATTTTTAGGATTTATATTGTGTAAGTTTCACTTTTTATTTTGTACGTTTACGTATTTTTAATTTAAACGTAAGTTTTTAGTTTTTAATTTTAAACGTTCATCACTTTAAAAATAGTGATAGCGTTTATTTAATATTTTTTATCTTTTTAATTTTCTTAATTTGTATTTAAGTCGCTTTGATTTATAACCTTTTTCAGTAGTGTAATATTCAAATCCTATCCTTTCTGATCGCTATCATTAGTGATCATTCTACCTTCTGAATCAGTGTTGTACACACCATTGAGTCTCCGTGGGACTTAACGACCCGGGAATCCCCTGTATTCTCTGATCTTCATTGTATTTGTGTCTGAGCAGTTTTAAGTCTGTTAGACTTGACTGTTTTGCGCAGAATCAATCATACCATGACATAACATTAAATCTTTAGATCACCACTTTGTTTCATACAAACCGGACCTTTTATGAATAAATATCGATTGAAAATATTTTATTTTAAATCACTCTCCCCCTCAATCGATAACCGTAGTCGATGATTGAGTGACTTAAGTTTTGATAAGATGAAGTCCGGTGATTATAAAAATTTAGTCCAATTTATTTTCAAAACAATATTTTTCCATTTTCAAAACAATTTAATCAATTTTTTTTTTATTTTCAAAATTGTTTAGAAAAGGTATTCTTCACAAAGATACATTAGTGGTTGAGAAGCTTTTGTTGTTGTTGCTAAGGGTTGGAAGAAAAACCGTCTACAAATGCAGTTAGACTTCTTACGTTGCATTTTAATGCCAACTGAGGTCAAATTAAGCTCCGTTTCTTCAATCACTTAGAAGAAAACCATCTGCTGATGCAGTGACACCTCTTACATTTCATTTATGCCAACTCTCCATTGAAGTCCAATAAAGCTCCGTTTCTTCATTTGTCAACCAAAGATATAGTTACCCTTTCCTTTCGGCATCCAATCGTCTTCAATTGTGGGATCCGGATCCGGAACATTCTTATATACCAATATACCTGCATACGTTAGTGAACACACACATAGATATAGGGTGGTCGACATCACCCAAACAGCAATCGACTAATAAAAGTCAATTCAACATATCAATCAGATCATATATGACATGGGAATAATGTTTTCATCAAAATCTAATCATCTAAACCTAACAATCTTATCCTAGGCACCTAGTCCTTCAACATAGGTTAACATCATTTTTAATTAAGCATATTAGGATAATTAGGAAAGCCCGTTAGATGATATAGATTTGAAAACATTCTCCCCCTCAATCAATGACTCATTTTCTAAAAGGTTTAAAAGCGCTGAAGTCATTGATTGAGTTTTCAATTTTTTTAAAACAACTCTGAAACTGATTGTCTTTAAAGCAACTCATTTAGCACCATTTTGTTAAAACAACAAATATTTTTCTGAAGAATTTTAGACGGAAAAACATTTGTTTAGGAACAACAGTCCTTCGACATACTTTCCTAAAATTTGTTTTTAGGAAAAGTGCACGAATTTTGTGAAAGTCGTTTAAGCGTAGCACTTTCCTTTCTTGAAAAACGGGTTGCTATCTGAAATAATAGCAAACCATAGTTTAAGCCCGAGTTACAGTCTGACATAACTGTAAGCCATTTTTGAAGCGCGGGTTACAGTCTGAAATAACTGTAAGCCATTTGATTTGTGACATGTTTTGAAAAGAATATTTACACCTCCCGCTTGAACTTCATCTATGGTCCCGTGCCATTATTGAATGACATTTCTAAGACCGTAGATGTTATCGATACCAGAAGACATGTCATGAGAAAACAATATTTTTGGTATTTTTCAAATTTTCTGATTTTTATGGGTTTTTGTTGGTTTTATATTTTTCTATTTTGTTTTGCTGGTTTTATATTTTTGTATTTTGTTTCTGATAAATATATACAAAGATAGAGAATATGATATAGTAAAAGAAGATGATGATACGAGTACCGAGATAAGGATATCAAGCAGCCCCGTTGTAGAAGATAGAAGTCATCATCTCTTAAACATTCACCACCAAAGCAAATCGAGGCTCCAGAATAGAAGACAGAACATGAGCCTTTGAGAAAGAGAGACTTTGGCAGCTTCCCCTCAAACCGAAAATCCATTAGATGAGCAGATTCGAAGCTCTATTTCAAGCTTGCTTTAGCCAGGTGTACATAGAAACACACCATTATCATAAATCCCGCTGCTCCTTTTAAGAACGATAATCTAGATTCTTTGTTCGGGGTTATATCATCAACAAGAACAGCAACGTATCATCCCACTCTTTAAATTTCTTCTCATATTTCACTTCCACTGAAGTCTGAAGCAATCCATTCCAAAAGGTGTCAAGAGAACAATTCCATCAAGTAGTTGAATTGATGCAGTCAGCCTCTTTGTATAATGCTCAAGAACTCTCCCAAATACACATCATGAGGGGAATGAAAACACCTCCCCATGTTCACATTTTTCTTCCCTGATGATCGTGTATGAAGCTCAAGAACCCGAAGTACACCAATACCCAAGAGCTCTCCCGAATACACATCATGAGGGGAATGAAAACACCTCCACAATGTTCACATTTTTCTTCCCTGATGATCGTGTATGAAGCTCAAGAATCCGAAGTACACACATTCCTACCGAAAGAATAACTGATAACACCTCCCTCATGTCATACATTTATCTCCCCTGAATATGTCATACTTGTGTACCTCTTTTATCTTCAGAAACTTTCTCTTACATCTCTTCCCCCACGTAGTTGGAAGAAGAACACTAGAAGCTACTAGATACACTGAGTTTCTCTGCGGTCATGACATTTGTCTTCCCGGGATACCTTCAATCACTTAGAAGTATTAAGTTCATCATGTGTACTCGTTATGCTTTTATATGTTTGTCTCCTTCCCCCTTTGTTAGTTTAGACACTTTATAATCAGCAACATAGTATAAGCCCAAATACTTGAAATCTTTATGAGAAGAGCACTTGAACTCTTGTGAGAATCAACTTGCTGAAGACTCTCTCTGACTATTTTTATCAACCCTTATGTAGAAAATTTGAAGTGACCACTGAAGAAGAAAACCCGATATACCATACTTGAAACTGAAGTCAACTTCCCCACATTTGTATCTTAAGCTTGCACCTAATGATGGAAGAACGGTGTCGAGAATTTATGCTTCAAGCAAATCTGTAAGTACTCACTACCCAAACAAATTATGAGACATTAACACCTCTTGTGATTATCCACACCGTCATATGCGTGTGACACTGAGTAAAACAAAGTAACTCCTAATACTGATAGTTAACCAGGTCTTCAACCATCCACCTCGACTTCTGGTAACTAGATAAACCAAGTATTCAACTCAAATTCTTAAGCCCGAGCAAGTTATCAAATAAGAACACGCCTTTGTGAAAGTCAACTTCAATCTCAAATAAGTGATAAATGATTAACTCTGAAGTATCAACTTGAGTCAAATATCCAACACGTCAATAAATGTACAACCGGATGTACATTGACCCACTTAATGAACCGGAACAAATGATTCCTCAACATCAATTCCATCTTCCTAAAGATATACATATAGAGACTGATCAGGAAGATTCACCAATAATGTCTTCAAGTGGATGAGGTAGTCATTTTCCTTAATGTTCATGTGGTTGATTTACAGAGTGCACAATAATCCGTGAAGATTTGGTAAAGGAATACCAAAGAGCGGATCATTTTTCATGAACAATAATCCGTGAAGATTTGGCAAAGGAATACCAAAGAGCGGATTATTATTCAATAGTGCAACTGCAATATTACAATAGTCAATATCAACATCTCAAGGAGTCACTGCTAAAGAATATGAGCAAGTCTAATTGGGGATTGAATCTGACTTATAACACTCTCCCAATTAGTGCTCTCCCCTAAACCGACAATATGTATGATAAATGCCCAGATTAAGAAGAAGTCTTTAGATCGTTAAATGCAACTCATCTTTAGTCTTCTAACATGTAGCAGAAAATGTAGAACAGACTGAAGACTCGACCTTCTTCAAGATTGTGCAGTTGGGGAATAGATTGTTAACATCTTCAACTCACACCAAAAAGCATCCCAATTAACTTACATCTTGCAAATCCCCTTAACTAAAATCCCTCCCAATCAAACAAGAACAGAAAGATGTTCATCAAAGAAATCAGCAATCAGGCCGCAACGAACACACAAGATGGTAACACCAAACTACCAATCACATCAAACAAGAACAAAGAGATTGTTCGGAATCATCATGTTGATGTATACGTGAAGCATTAACCGGAAGCACTTTGTCGATAAACTCATCAATCTGAGTGAAGATGTCAACCAACGGCGCTTAGAAGAGAAAAACTCCATGTGAAGATGACCCGATAAGAAGAAGCTCGGTTCTTACATGAGTTTAGAGCCGTATGACCATTTATATTCTTAAATATCAATCAACAATGCAAAAAATTCCCACTTCTTCTCCCCCTCAAGAATTGCATACGGAGATGCCATTCTTGACTAAATAAGTGAAATCATCCAAATGTATTCTATTCACACTTCTCCCCTGCAAAATTAGCACATGATGTCGCCATCGTCATTACAGTTGAGCAAGTGGAATAAGAAAACAATCAATGGTAGCCCGGTTCACTTGATGACGGAAGTGCATGGAAAAAGTATGAAACATGTTGATGAGAATGGTCGTAATAAGAAGATTTCTCTTCTTCAGAAGATAAAGCGCACTGAAACGTACACTTTTCTTTTCTTTAGAGTACGAGGCATGAACTGTTGTGTTCATACGTCATAAATCTCTCTCTTTTCATCTACTCTTGGCAAACTTGTAATCAACCCCATTATCATTCAGTAGGCTATTTGTCGTGACAGCTGATGGAGAAAACCCAATATGATGAATTTGACCCTGAAGTAAACTAACCCGAACTCGTGACTTAAACTTGCACATATGTAACAAAGAGCGGTGTCGAGAATTCATGCCCATTTGAATCTCTAAGTACTCTATACTCTTCAACCAACCAACCATCAAGTATAAGACGTATATCACCTCTTGAAAGTCCACAATTGAATGTGACACTGAGCACTACAACGTAACTCCTTTAAGTGATAGTTATTTTGTGGTGGTAAGAGTCCAATTCCCCAAAGTGGTAAAAGAAAAGGTAAAAGACACCCAACAATAACTAGATTTCCAAGTCTTCGTTTTTGATAATAAGCTCGAACAAGGATCATGAAGAATCTTCATCCAACCATCCCCGATACCTTCAGATACTAAGTACACTCGCCCATGATATTTCACTTCAACCTCAAATAAATAATAGTGAATTAACTTCATTGTCACATCTTGTCAAAAGCTCAAATCTAGCCTCCTTTGATCTTAAAAGTGAACTTTGATAATGGTTTCATCCCGACCATGATTACAAGCACATAACCCCGTAAAACCAAGTAATAACCAAACTGCCATGAAGAATAACCAAGCAATCATCCAATTTATGAAGTACACCCTTTTATCCCTTCTTTGAAGTAGAAACCGTAACACCAGCATCAAGTAAGATTCAGAATTGCACTTTCTCTTCTCCAAGATGGTTCCATCAATACAGGATTTTACAATTCTATGGTTTAAACCGAAAAATAGTTTCTTTCGCGGGATTTTACAAAACCAAGAATAAACTGTAAGATAGATCCGGAAACGCACTTTACTATTACCAGGATGCTTCCATTGTCACGGGATTTTACAAGTCTATGATTTAAACCGAGAAATAGCTTCTTTCGCGGGATTTTACAAAATCAAGACAAAACCGTAAACAATGTCAGCTTGAATGTGTTATGACCACTTTGGTTTCAGTGAATATATGTTTTAGGGGAATATGCAGCGGTTCATCAGCGGTTCAATAACCAATATCAACAACATCATCCATCCAATAAACACTTTGATAAACGCATCACACACGCATTCTGTCGGCTGTAGCTATGACCACATGGTGAAGTAAACCCGATATGTCAAACTTGATCATGAAGTGAACTTCCCCAGTTTTGTTACTTAAACTTGTACTAATCCTTGTGAAGAAGAAGCGGTGTATCTAATGTACAAAACCTCTTGACATATCCTCAACTGCGTGAGACACCAAAGTGATAGCTACGTTATGGGTTAAGTGAGAAAGGTATCACAACCGTCACTAAATAGCCAAGTCTTTATCACCCTCAATAAATGCCCAAACAACTCATCTTCGCGGAAGGGTAGAAAGAAAGAAGACAAAATAAGTAAACACGCCCGGAAAACCTCACTTCAGTTTCAAATAAGAAATACCATCCAAACAACTCCGTAGTTAACCTTAATCAATTCAAGCCAAGCCGTGACATAATAATCATCGTGAAAATATATATACCAAAGTATCAACCCTCATACCACAACAAATCTCAACATCACACTATAATTCATCATCAAATCTCATTAACACACATCTCATTGTCAAGTCTCTTTGTCATCAATAATCATCCGATCAGAAATCCATTAGTTCAATCAATCACACATACAACATACCCGATTCATAATTGTAAATATCAAAATATTTGATATATACCAAATCAGTATTCGTGATCGATGAGGCCCATGAAGCAATATTCGTGATCAATTTGACACAAGCCCAAAACATTTGATTATCTTCATACTTAAAACTCATGACCAAGATACAATATCACCATACATGGCCCATCAAAAATCCATTCAGTCCTCAAAAGCCCATGTCCACAACCGAATTTATACATGGCCCATCCAGAGATCATATCCGGTTATACCCTAACATTAGGGGTATATAAAAGCTTACAAACCCTAATCCCCATTATACCTCACACCGTACCCTAATATCTCTCACAAAACATCACGCCCCCATCTTCAGTAGTTACACATCATATAACAAACCCTAGCATCAACAATAACGCAGACAATCTTTAACACCAAAACATTGCTGCCACTCCAATTAATCCATAAAAATAACGCAGCCAATTGTTTCAACCCTTCTTATCATTTTAATTCGATTCATGTAAAAACCATGTCACAGGGATGGCATAAGGTTGGACCTTGCTACGACAAAGCCACATGGATGGTTTCGTTATTTTGAGAAGGCATCGAGATCTAATAACGAGAACAAAGGTAGGTATTCATTAATCCATCTATCGTTTTCTCCTTTTGTGATTGAACAAGAAGTGGAATGAAACCATTCTTGGTTTTGTTCTTAATCTTTAAAAGTTCGGATATTCATTAAACAAAGTCTTTGAAATATGGATCAATGAAGAGTTGTGTTAGAGTAAACACGATCTATTAATATATGTACGATTTCTTGAACGAATCTGAGATCCTCAAGATGTTTTACCTTTTGTATTAAGAGTCTTATAGATCAATGGTGAGTTTCCCTTTGGTTTATTGATGTTAAACACGAGATTTTGACATGCCAAAAAGGGTGAGCTGAGATCATTCAATGTTTTCGAATCATGTATAGGTGTAAAAAAAAGAACGAACCAAGAAACATAAATAACATTATTGTTATTATCTTTTTCTTAATTTGTTTCGGATATTATCAAAACATAAGAAGTTTAGGCTTCAATCAATGATGAGACCTTTCTTTCCTTTTAACTGATATAACATGATTTTCTCTTGAATCACAAGGAAAGAGGGTTAACTGAGATTATAAATGACAATTAATTTTCAGAGATGAGTAGGAGATGGGAAATCAGATTAGTTGAGGAGTAGTGATTGCATATGTTGTTTAGGAGTAGAGATTGAAGATACATGTAGTAAGTTGATGTGATGATAGATCTTGTAATCGGATATGTTAATGTTTTACTTTGCTATCTTGTTGACATGGATCAATGATGGTTTGATAACCTGAGGTCGACTGATAAGTCTTGATATTTGGAATTTTTGGTCAGCAACTCGCTTAGTTCAAAAGAAAAAAGACAACTCGCATTAAAAAATGCGAGTACACAACACGCAACTGAACCAACTCGCATCATTACCAACTGGCATCAATACCACTCTCATACCAGTACAAACTCGCATATTGAACGCGTCAAGACGCATTTCAAGTAACAACTCGCATCAGAAAATAAGCACAACTCGCATCCAGACTAAGCATAACTCGCATCAAGAATAAGCACAACTCACATCCATGAATGACATAGCAGCAGCAGAACAGTACTCCTATACTCAGACCCAGAAACTACTTAAAGAAAAACCATCTTTTGACCCGTATTTGACCACAAGAACTTAACCATTTTGACCATAGAACTGATGATAGAAGTATTATGATCACACCACCAGTTTTTAGAATTTTTATTTTTTTATCAATATTGATACAAACTTTTAAGAAAGATATAAAATTTGTAAAAAATTGATTGACTAAATGACATAAAAACCAACAGTTAGCATATCTTAAGAACCATATTCGATAATCATAACCATCATAACAACTTGTAAACACAATTGTACGAATCAAACCACACAAACCGCATCAAGAAACCATTCGAATCAACCCAAACAAAAAAACCTTGGCTCTGGTACCAATTGTAGGATCTTGAATATTATGTTGTTTAATGATTCGGGTGGTCTAGGATGGTGATTAAATAAGAAATCCATTTTAGATAGATGAAGAGAGTTGAGAGGAGGTTCTTGAAAGAGAGTTGCTTTACAAAAGAAAGGTTAGATTCAAAGAAGCCACACCCCTTGTATTTATAGTTACAACCTTAACGTCCTCCTGTCGGACTGTGGATCAGGTATACAGTGGGTAAAGACCCGTCCTTCCTCCACGGTGTTACACTAAACATTACTATGCTATAAACTAACTAATTAACTACTTAATAATGTAAATAACTACAAGTCTACGAGCTAACTTATGCTAGACAATAATTGGGGTGAGCGACACTTTAATATGGAATTTCTAATTCCTAACACTTATCATGATTTCTTTAGAAATGAATGTGTAGAGTGAGCATGCGGCTATGGATTGACTGCTTCATTCTGATCAGTTGCAAACTTCGGGCGTACCTGCATACAAAAGTTAGCAATAAAGCGCACAAAAGTTTCTTTGATCACTTTCGTTGAATTGAGGTACACGGCCCACGGTTCCCCGTTGATCAGTACAAGTACTGCCTGTGATCAGGTATAATTCCGAAGAATCTCCTTGACAGGGTTTCGCAGCTACTCTAGCTATTCTCAAACCGGAACGTCTCAAAGAAGACTACACGGAGTGAGTGAACCAGCGAATTGAGATTCACTGATTGATGAAAAGAGATTTGAAAAACAATCATGTACCGCTCAATAGAAATTGTTTTTACAATACAACGAAGGTTTTAATGAAAATCAATTATCAATCATAAACACCTTTTATTTTGAAGTATTAGTACACAGTCGATGTGCTAAAGAAAAGAGTTTTTAAGCACAACAACCGGTTTTTCAAAGGTATCCGTCAATCCATAGCCTGAACCAGGATTGATTCAAAAGATTGGATCGCCCCATTGTTTCTGTTCAGTTGTCACATGGTTGATCTATTGGATAGATCTCACATGCCACCTACCAGGAGCTTGTTTGATGTTGTCTCGAGAAGGCTTTCCATCTTCATTATGAATATGTTTGCATATCACTCAGATGTTCTGGAAATACCACAAGGATAATGCGTAGGACTCATAAGATATAGTCTCTCTTTCCATATTGTGTGAAACCGAGAGTCTTCATAGACAGTGTCCTAATGAGATTTATATGATTATCTCGTGGCTCTAGACTCAATTGTGCATATTTGGTTCCTATTCCGGAGACTAGGGAGAGGGTCTCCTTCTTCAATATCAACAAACTCTAAGAGAAAGTCGATAGATAATATCGGTTCCCCGTGAGAATGAAACAAGTCCTTTTAAGAGGAACTTGAGTAGCTTGGGAAGTTGTAGTGCAGTGCCTCACTGGGTCCATGACGTCTTGTCTTTAATACCGATGTTACATTGGTAACCATCAGTAGCATATGAATTGAACCCGGTTTCTGCCCTAAGGTTGAATAAATGGAGGGCTATTTATTTTCACCCTTTTCTCATTCAATTCTTTTTCATTCTTCAACCCCTTGAGTGCTTACCAAGACTTCATAACTAGAACCTTGTTGGGTTTATTCTAGTACTAGCTCTGTCTCAGTCCGCACTCTTCCCATATCTCACCTTCTCCTTTTTTTAATCATACCTAAGGACTTCTACACTATCTAGTGGATTGTCCCTGGGTAGATCCCTCCAGTTCTGGCGGATCGTGGGAACTAATACCTAACCTTACCATCCTTATAACTTCATGCATAAAGTAAAATGGTCGGTCTTTTGGTACAATTCATTCTTCCATAAAACCAATTGAAAAAAAATCATTTGGAAAAACAATCAAGGTACTTGTGATATAAAGTCAAAGCATTTTGTACCTTAATAGTTTTGATCATTTAGAAATGCTCCCCCTCAACATGTGCATATGATCTTGAAATTGTTTAGCACATGGAGGCAAGAGTTCTTTGAAATAATTTCTTGACCAAATATTCCGTAGAAAAAGCCATTTAATTTTCTTGGTAAATTCTCCCCCTCAAAATGTGCATAGGATATTTGAAATCATTTTATCACATAGAGGAAAGAGATCTTTTGAAATACAACCACGATTACCAAATATTTTGAAACCATTTAACATACAATCAAGGTACCTTATGTTAAAACATGGAAATCTTTGTACCTTGAAGATTTGTATTAGTTTTGAAATGCTCCCCCTTAATATATGCTTCGAGATTCGAAAAGAGTTTAGCACATATTAGAGAGCAGTATGCACTTTGAGACAAAAATGGTCATATTTTATAATCTTTCATATTTATATCACATTTTCTCCCCCGATCAAAAATTTCAAATCCTTTGAGATTTTGGATCTCAAGTGATTTAAATATGTATGAGACAAAACATTTGTTGGAGAAAAATGTGTCCGGTTTCATATGATCTGAAGTGGACAACACTGAAGTTCCCTTTTTAGATAAAAGGGAAACCACAATACATAACCTAACACTATTACATACATTATACTTGTTCATAGTACATACACCACATTTTCCACATCAAAAATTCAAAACAGAAACTACTTTCGGAAGATGTCTTCATTCAGTTCGTTGAAGTAGTTTGTAATGACCTTCACGAAGTCTACCACCCACAAAACTTTCAAGGCTGCGATAAATCATTCTAGTCTTTAATCTTCGTCCGATTGCAGCAATGAAATCTTCACACATCTTCAATTCCTGTTCAGACCAGAATCTAGTTTTGTTCCACGGCTTCATGTGAATCTTGATTTCATTCACTCTTGAGTTCAATTCTTATTCAACCATCCTGAGTGTACCATTACTGAACTTGTATAGCTTGCATAGCCTCATTAGCATTCTTGTCCCGTATCTGTCGGTAAAGATGATGGCTCTAGGAGTGTCAATCACTTTATATTTGTGGTGAAATTCAAGACCTGAGGCTTCCCGTTGCGGTCTTGTTAGGTTGACGCAGGTCTGATAACTTTCCATTCCTAGCTGAAAATCCTCAACCCTTTTTCGAATGACCAAGCCCCTGATCCAGAGATTGACAGCAGCCGAGAGAGCCTTCTTCTCACGAACCGGAAGGTGGTCAAGGTGTCCTTGTAGGTTCAGAAGGTAGAGATCTTCAAAGTCATTTGGCATCAAGTGTTTGAAGTTTTTTTCTTAAATAACATACTCTTTCAAATCTGCTCTTCAAAGAACAATCTTCTTCAAGTAATCATAGCCATAGATTGAGAAGATCTCTATATTGATGACACTTAGAATGTGAAGCTTGGATCGAACAGCTTTACGACTCTTGTTAGCACTATGTCGGTCAATGTAGAATTTCTTCTTCTTGAACCACCAATGAGAAATGCCATATGAGGCAGCAATGTCATACTTTTGTTCTTTGTCAGCCCAGAATTGATCTGGTACCATCTGTTCAAGACCCTGATCAGTGTAGGTAGCAGCTTTCATCTTCGAAATCGATAAGGCTGGTTTGCTCTCAGAAGTTTAACCACATAGATATTCCATGTCATGGTTGAAAAAGAACTCTGATTGAATGGTCATTTGTCCAGGTTCACCACCGAGAGGAAGAGGCATGTTCACATTGAAACGATTGATCTGCTCACTGACTTGATCACTCAGCATCTTATGACATTCTTCCATCTGGTATTGGAGCTGATTAGCATCTGAGTGAAAAACCTTGACAATTTCAAAAGCTGGTCCTTCAAGATCCTTTGGAGTGATGGACGAGATTCCCTTCTGTTCACAAAACCACTTTATAAAGCTGCCCATATCTCCTGTGATGTGAAGAAGAGAGTCTTCAGTTGGGGCTTCATAGTTGGTAGTTATTGTTGAAGCCCAGTTGTTGTCAGGGATCATTGTGTCAGACTATGGAATGGACCATGAAGGTTCTGGAGTTTGAGGCCTCTCTTCGGTGAGCCAACTTTGAATTGTGTCTTTTGAAGGTGCAACTCTAGTGGTATTAGAGCGTTCACCTGACACGTATGCATCAAACCAATCATCTTCAGATGGCATGGGGATATGTTTGGTGGATGAATCATCATCATCGGATTCTGACTCTGCCATGACATGCGATTCTTCATGAAGCACCTGGTCTTTTGGTATAGTAGAGAATGTGGGTGTAAACCTTGAATCAACTGTTGTCCAAGCTGCAGATTTCTTATGAATTCCCAGATCTTCGGATGGACTAGATTGATTGGAAGGTTTTGGTGGTGATGATGGTGGTTGTGGTGGAGGTGTAGAGGTTGTATTAGAAGATCCACCAGCCCCAGAAGTTCCATCTCCTCTAGTTAGAGGTGAAGGAGGTGGTGGTGGCTTGGGTCCTCCAGACTTATCCTTTGATTTCATCGGAACAGTCTTTCTTTTCTTCTTATCTTCCCTTTCACGTACATCCTCTACAAACTGCTGATAATTATCAAGCCTCATCGATTCCTCGAGTGCTTCGTATAATTTCTTATGCGTATTTTCCAGATGCTCTCCTGCTTCATACATTCTTTCTGAGAGAACTGATCTCATGTCAGAGATCGGCAAGTCTTTGAATCGCTAAAGTAATGGTGCCTTCATTGCCCATTCAACCGCATCTTTAATATCTGCTTCTATTGCCTTTGTTACAATCTCATTGAGGTTAAGATTCTCCAGCTTTTTGACACGACTATCAAGATTATTGACGGCGATAGGAAAGTGCTTCTCAATAGTCGCAATACGTGTCATAGCCTCTTCGAGCAATTGCTCAGTCGTTTTGACAGGAGGAGGTAAGGCAGGAGGTGGTGAGGCCGTAGGAGTGATGGTTTCACTGATGGTGACAAATTTTGATGGATCATTAGCGGGTTTGGGTGGTGGAAGTACGGTTGTATGAGACGGTGCTGACATAGGAGGGATGGTTGAAGTGTCTAGCTGTATGTTTGTTAGGAATTAGAAATCCCGTAGGTAAAGTATCGGTCACCCCAATATAATCTAGCATAAGTTAGCTCGTAGACATATCGTTAGTTACGTTATTTATCAGTTTATTAGTTAGTTATTAGTTTAGTTTAGCGTAGTGTAACACCGTGGAGGAAGGACGGGTCTTTACCCACTGTATGCCTGATCCACAGTCCGATAGGAGGACGTATTCATTGTAACTATAAATACCCCTTCCATCCATGGAAGGGGTGGTGCTTTTCTCATAATCTAACCTTACATTTCTGAAGCAAGTCTCTACCAAGAAAACACCCTCTCATCTCTTTCTCTCTCAAATGGCTAACATGTATTTCCATCATCCAAGACCACCCGAATCATCAAACACAATATTATTAAGATCCTTTCAATTGGTACCAGAGCCATGGTTATTGTGTTTTGATGATTTATTGCGGTTTGAATCGTGTTTGTGGTTGTTTTTTTAGTATTTTTCTTGGTCAGAAAATTTTGTTTTCCTATTCTCTTGGTTAACGGTTTATGACAGGTGTTGTATTTTCTGTTTAGAAAAAGTCTTGTGGTCAAAGTTTGATATGTCTGTTTGTATCATGTGTCCAAACAATTTCATGTCATCAAATTATCACTCTGCATGATTTTTTTTTACCAATCCGTGACTTTTATTGTGGTCAAAGTGGTCAAATTTGTGGTCAAAACGGGTCTAAAAGGATGTCCTTTTGCTGTTTCTTTATGGGTTTTTCTGGTAAGTTTCAAGAGGTCAAAACAGAAGCAGTTTTATGCTGTTTTTCTGGGTCTTTCTTCATAGCGAGTTGTTATGTTTCTTCATAGCGAGTTGACAAAATGCTTTTGAGCTTTTGTCTTTTACAGTAGCGACTTGTGCCTTACAGTAGCAACTTGTATATATAGTAGCGACTTGTCATGAGTCTTTACTCATGGTAGCGACTTGAGTCTAGCGAGTTGAGACATGTAGCGAGTTGACTCTTTAGTCAACTCAAGTCCATAGCGACTTGACACAAAACTCAGCTAGCGACTTGACATAAAACTATGCTAGTGACTTGTAACGACATAAATGAAGAAGATGAATCATCACAAGACCACGACCACAATATTACCATTTACCTATAACACCAAGTCTCGACCTCTAGTCAACCATCATTGGTCCAAGAAACGTGAACAAAGAACAAAAACAGATCCATCAACAAAAATCCAACATCACAACTTCAACAACAACCCAAAATCTATGCTATCATCCATCAACTACTTTCAATTTCAAGACTCTAAAGATCTTAGATTGGTCGTGCCTTTTAAGACCTTGGGGATCCAAGTACACGACTCCATTTATCATCACAGATCCACACCTAAACTACTTGATCTCAGTCCTCTTCGTGTGGTATAAACCAATGACCTTATAAGATCATTACACGTATAAGAGGTGCTTCACTGATCCAATACATCTAATCTATGATATCAGAATCTTCAAACAAAAACCAAAAGTAAGACATGATAAACTAGTGGAAACACCTCATAGTATACGAGACCTCAGTCTATATTTTTTTTCGTGTATAACACATGTACATCAAGACTCTTGAAGGTCTTACGAAATAAAGATTTCATGACTGGTCATTTTTTCGAAGTGTATAATTCAATTAAATGTACGAAACATGAAATGAATTTAACAACTGATGTTAATTCGTTTTCATTTGTTCGTTTCAAAAAAACAAAACAAAACGATGTTATCATTAATTATACCTACCTTAGACCTTTGGTTTGATCTCAAATACGGTCTCTACACCGCAAGCCATCCCTGTGGCTAAGACAAAACCATGCTCCAGCCTACCCTGTGGCGAGCATGATGGTGTGCTTATCGTGATATTGTTTGAATCTTGATGGTTATCGTCTGAGATGGGGTTAATATGTTGGCTGCGTGATAAACTGATAAGGATGGAGGCGGTAAGCTTTTGAGATGATGATTAGGGTTGGTAAGTGAAACGGATTATTTGAGTGTCTTTAGGTTTGAGAAGCAGAAGATGAGAAGAGCAGATAGAGGTGGATGAATATGAGATGTTAGGGCTTGTGTGACTTATTAGGGTTAATCTATGTGTGTTATGTGGTATTAAATACCCGAAGATTTAGGGTTAAAATGATGGATCGGATGTTAGTTCTTTGGGCCGAATAGATTTGACCTCATGGACCTCTTGTGTTTATTTGATGGGCCGAAATGTTTGTTGGGTTTGAAATCACTTTGGTGCATATTCACATGAGTGATATGTGATACGTGAATGGGCCTCGTGTACTTATTCTAAATCACACTTTAAATGGTCTTATTCTCATGCTAGATATGGGACATATATGATATGTAGTATGTAGAAATTTGAGTGGTAATCTTGGACCCATGTTTTATTAATGGCTCAGGTTTATGAGTTGTGATTGAACTGAGCTTATTCTCCAATTAAGTTTTGGTGCGATAATGATGAGCGGAATTTATATGGATGAGCTGATTTATTGAGGAGGTTGAGACTTGATATTGAAATTTGTTGAGAAGATGAGATTTGGTTATGAGGATTGGTACTTTGGTTTATGCACTTTCACAAAGATTATTACGTCGCGGCTTGATGTGTTTATTGGAAAATGTTGTCTACGGGGCTGTATGGACGGTATTTCTTATTTGGATCTGAAGTGAGGTTTTCCGGGCGCGTTTACTGATTTCGTCTTCTTTCTTTCTACCCTTCCGTGAAGATGACTTCTTTGGGCATTTATTGAGTGTGATAAAGACTTGGATATTTAGTTACGGTTGTGATTCTTTCTCGACCCACAACGTAGCTATCACCAGTGAACATTGATTGAATTCTAACCCCCTGTTTTAAAACAAGAGTATATCTTTCTTTCGAACTTCATCTATGATCCCGTATCATTATTGAATGACATTTCTAGGACCGTAGATGTTATCGATAACAGGAGATATATCTTTTATCAGATTGTGTGTAAAGAAAAAAAATGATTTAATTAATTAAGAAAATTTTGATTTTTTTTAACAGAAAACTAATTTGTACACTGATTTAAGAGAACGAGTCCTGATCCAAGATGAACAGGAGTCAAAGTACGAGGTACATTAATTCTGACAAGCTACAATTCCTGAGTGAGCAATCTTTATTTCTGATGGAAACCAGGTCATGATGGTCATGATTGAATTGAGCATTGTACCTGAAAAAGACTGAGGACATTTTCCACTAGTAACACATGTAGTATTGCAAATAGATGGGTTAGTGATATGAGTAACCTCACTACTAGATGTTGCACAGTTTGATTTAGGAGTGTCATTAATAGAAATCCCTTTAGGTTCAATATTCTTGAAGAGTTTTCCTGTGGGCATCCACTTAAGACAAGATCTAGGTATGTAAGTCCGTTTGGATCCTGAAAACTTAAATAATCTACCAGTGGGAATCCATTTGAAATAGCTGCTAGTAGATTTGGATGTAGGCACTTCCCTGTTTTTGAATATTGGTCCTTTTGTGATTAGTTTGTTTCTTAGGGGATTGATCAGCCATTTGATGCTTCTTATGAGAACTAGATGAACTTCTAGTATTCATGATCTTAGGACTTTGAACATTAAACTGGGGTTTGTTATTCATCATATCGGAATGAAATAGTGAAGTGACTGGTTTTGACAAAACAATATTCGCATCACCTTGGGAGGCAAGCTTAGATTTTGATGGTTTAAATCTTTCAGTTCTAAAAGCATTGGGCTGCCTAACTATAGTATGTTTTGAGTTGTTCTGAACAATTGGCTTTCCCAAGGTTGATGGTTTTGCAAACTTAGTGTTCACCCTATTTCTAATAGATTTCCTAAGCTCATTTTTTAATGCAACAATAGTGAAGCTCTTATCCTGAACTTGGGCTTTGAGAGCATCAATGTCAGCCAATAAGGAGTTAGTTTGATCTATCAACTTGGAATTGTTCTCTAATAAGTTCTTTCTAAAAGACTCATTCTCCCTTAATAGGTTGGACACACACAGAGCCAATTCATCATTCCTAGATTTAAGCGTATCACTCATCTCATAGTTAGGATTGTTCATCCATATATTAAATTTCTTATGCATATCTGAGAATTCTAATTTCTGATTGCATATGGTTGAATCTTTGTCCTGAATCTGGGTTTTTAAGTGATTAATTTCAAAAAATTCTCAAAATTCTGGGAATTCTGGATTTATGCACGTGTTTGTAGTAAGAAATATTTCTTCTCTTTGTTGTATTGCAATTTCCAAGGAAATGCAATGTTTTTCAAGAATTGAGTATTTGTTTGAAAGTTCATCATAAACCACTTTTTCAACCATGTCATTTGTTTTAAAGATTTTAGATTCAGGCTTAACCAAGAAACATTTATCAATATCATGATCAGAGTTACGATAAAATTGATCATGTACATTAGTAAATGCATTATGTTGATCAGTTAAGGGTACCTCATCACATAACTCCGGTTCATTTGCTGGGATGGCATCTATATTCTCCTCATGCATAACAGGAGGTACTGAAATGCAATCTGTTTCAAGCTTTTCTGACTCTGATCCTTTGTATTCAGTACAGTCGATTTCATCATCCTTTGTTGAATCTGATATACTGCATTCAGCATCATCTGTTCTTTCAACTGATTCATTACCTGATTTCTCACAACTTTCACTTAATGTTATCTGACACCCATTCAACATATTCAACTGAACATTCACTTGAGCAGCTTCCCTAATGTACATTTCCACATTATCCATAAGTTGGATAAATGTGTTGATGTACTCATGAATTTCCATTCCAGTATGTTTCTTGAATGAAATTCCATTCACATATTGATCAAAGTCTGCGAAATATTCCCCATTGATAAATGGCTGAAATTGGTTGTAGATTACTTGAAGTGCAGCATTCGAGTCATCCATTAATACCTTCTTTTTGGGAATTTGAAGCTTCAGTTGTTCTAAGTTCAGCAACACAGTTCTTGTCAATGTGGATAAGTCCTGACGGAAGAGAGCACTGCATGTTCGATCCCTAGTTTTTGATAAAAGTTGTGTGAGGTGCTGATGAAGTAGTTGAAAGGACTCAATGTTGCATTCCATTTGCCTTGCATCATGTGTCATTAATAAGTCTGATTCAGTGAAATTTGACTCAGATTGTGAAGTGTTTTGATCATAACTTGCTGAATCAATCAAGGTAGAGCATTCTGAATAGCAACCAGTTTCATTGTTCTATGAGGTATCATAAAGTTCAAGCACTTTGGAGATTAAAGGGTCAGTGAAGTAAGACATTGTGTTGATGGATATTAGATATGAGTAACTTGCATCAATTCACCAAATTGCTATAAAGACAAGTCGCTAAAAAAACAACTTGCCAAGAACAATAAAACCAAGTCGCTAGAAAATTTAGAACCAAGTCGCTAATCCCCAAGTCGCTAGGTAGCAACTCGCTAAACCTCAAGTTCAAGAGAATCAAGTCGCTAAGCCGAAGTCGCTAAGACCCAAGTCGCTGAACACAAGTTTTGGGAATAATCCATTATCACGGATAGTTGTGGTTTACACTGCTTGGATTAACACTAGCAGTGGAAACGTATTCCCACTGCCAGTACATTGTTACCACTGCTATCAGTTTATATTTAGTTAAACGCGTCTAGATAAGTATAGAATAGATCTTGTGTATATTCTATTATGTTAGCTTTATACTTATCTTGTAAAGGACTCCTTGGTGTATAAAAGGAGGTCCTAGGTTATTGTCTTAGGTACTTGTTAATTTACCTACGTATTACTCACAAAGGCTTCAAGGTATAACCCTAGTGATAAGCAAGATCACTCGTATTATTCATTAATAATATTGGAGCTTAAGTTTTGTGTTTAATCTGTGTTTACATACATTACATCATATAATTCATCTTCTAAGTATTACTAAGTAAATTCCAAGTGCTTAATAATATCATACAAAATATCATTTGACACAAGGAGTGTGTCCAGATCCAACAAGTGGTATCAGAGTGAAGGTTCTGATATTTTGTTTTAGAATATCCAAGGAATTAGCTTAACCTACTCACTCAATTCAATGGAGATGGAAAACAACCAGTCCAATGCTTCTACACCAAGGCTACCTAAGCTCAAACTTAATGAGTTTGAGACGTGGAGGATACTGATTGAGCAATACTTTCTCATTCAGGATTATACTCTATGGGAGATTATCCAAATTGGTGATTCTTTCAAGCCTGTGACTAGTACTGTGAAGGTTGGTTACACAGATATTTTGAAAGTTTCTACGCCTGAATCTACTGTTGAAAAAGCACTTAGGAAGAATGATCTTAAGGCTAGAAGTTTGTTGCTGATGATTCTTCCTAGAGACCAGATCATTGCATTCAGCAAGTTCAAGACTGCTAAAGAACTGTTTGAAGAGATTTGCTCAGTATTTGGTGGTAATGATGCTACAAAGAAGACATAGAAGACTTTGTTGAAGCAAAGTTATGAAAACTTCTCTGCTTCAAGCAATGCTTCACTTGATAGCATTTTCACCAAACTACAAAAGATTGTTACTCAACTGACAGTTTTTGGCATTGAGGTAGAAAAGGAAGACCTCAATTTGAAGTTTCTAAGAAGTTTGCCTTCAGAGTTTCAAACTAATGTCACTGTTTGGGAAAACAAATCAGACATTGAAACAATGAAGCTCAATGATCTTTACAACAACTTTAAGCTCATTGAAAAAAGACTAAAGAAGGCTGGGAAACTTAGTTCAAGCTCTAGTAGCTTGGCATTGTTGTCAACCTCTATTGACAGTAATGATTCTGATAATAACAGTGATGATGAAGTTGCCATTGCAGGTTCTAAAGTTTCCACTGGTAATGTAAATGTTACCACTGCAGGTTCAAAGAAGAAGGTTGCTAGTATTGGAGATCCTACCTTTTATGCTTTCATATCTACACGAGTTGATGGCTCTGTCTTAACTCATGAAGACATAGAGCAAATTGATGAAGACGACTTGGAGGAGATGGATATAAAATGGCAAATAGCTCTTCTTAGCATGAGGGCTAGGAAATTCTACAAGAAGACTGGCAAGCCTATTCACATCAATGGTGATGAAACTGCAGGCTTTGATAAGAAGAAAGTGGAGTGCTTTAACTGCCACAAGTTTGGACATTTTGCTTGAGAGTGCAGAAGACCAAAGACCAAGGACAACAGGTCTACTTGGTACAAGCAAAAGAAGGGACCAACCGTGAAAGAACCAAAGGCAATGCTGGCTATTGATGGTGTGAGCTATGATTGGAGTTTAGTGGCTGATGAACAAGAAGAAGATCATTCTGATACTGCTCTTGTTGCTACTGAATTTGCTCTCATGGCTTTCTCTGACTTTGAGGTACAAAACTTTGATTGTTGTTCTAAAACATGTAGGGCTGCTAAAGAAGTTGAAAGGCTTAATGATTTATATTCTAATGAAAGACAAGAGTTATATACTACTAATTATACTGTGTCTAATCTTAGAAGAGCTATGGCAGTGTTAGAAAAGCAAATAGAGCACTATCAGGCAAATGAGTCAAAATATAATGATGATATGATTCTTCTTAGAAGAGAGGTAGAACATACAACTGCTGTGAATGAAGCATACCAAAAAGAGCTTGAAAAACTTCAAAAGAACGTTGAAAATGTCAATTTAACTTTAGACACATGTTATCATCAGTCTAAGTCAATTGATAAAATTTGGAATGCTCAAATTTATAATAAAGCTAAGTATGGTATGGGTTATAATACTGTGCCTCCACCACTAAGGGGTGTTCATTCACCTCCAGGTATAGATTTAGCTCATACAGGCATAGAGGATTTTAAGGATCTTGAAAGAGAATATGGTCCTTTAAAAGACACAGCGGTGAAGAGTGAGGAAGAGAGTAAGCTTGATAATGATGTTTTTGAGAGTGCTAGTGACTCATCTGTTGTTGATGAGAATGTTAAAAAAGAATGTAGAGGCTTCTGTCCCAAAAGTTGTTAATACTATTATAGAGGAACCTAGGAAACCAATTAATAAACCTAGACCAACTGTAAGGTATGCTGAGATGTATAGGAACAAGCCTTCAGCTCCTAGGGGTAACCAGAGGAGTTGGAATCATGTCAAATCTCAACAACTAGGTAGTGATTTTGTAATGTACAATAAGGCATGCTATATCTGTGGTAGTTTTGATCATTTACATGCTTATTGTGACTATCATATTGGGAGAAGGGAAGTCCATGGGAATAAAAGGGTGGAGACTAACAGGTTTCAAAACAATGTACATCCTAATTCACATTGCAAAATGGTCCCAAGAGCAGTTCAACTTATGTTGGAATCACTCCTAAACCTATATCAAGTGTTAGTGATTCATATGTAATAGTTAGCTTAATTATGGCCTTTATGTTTGTTATTAGCTTAAGCTTATGTAGAAGGCCCATGAGCTTAGGCCCATGTCCATTAAGGAAAGGAAGGGAGTAGGAGTGTTGCCCTAGCTCCCCTTCCTATAAATACCTTGTTATAACCCTCACTTGAGGGTTGGTTGTTCAATTTATCTTTCATTCATGCTCTACGCCTAACTCTTCATTATTATTACGCGTGTGTGTGTTTGGTTTATTGTTCATCCGCCTTCATCTCTTCTCTATCTCTTTCTATTGTGCTTGTGTTGTAAATCTAGTGACCTAACAGTGGTATCAATCGCCTACTAGTTGGGTGAATCGTATTGCTTTTGAAGTAGGTTTTGGTCCTACGCGTAAAGAATATGAGATACTTTGGTTCACTTAAAAACACGTTTTTTACACTTTTTAATCCAAGATTCTTGTCCTTTTAACGTTTTAAGGTGTTAAAATAACTGTTTTTTGGCAAAAAGTTTCAAACTTTACGCGTGGATAAACGTTTTTGAGCTTGGTTTTTTAACGAGGTAGTTGTTCTACGCATAACTGTTTTAGACACTTTGGATCATCAAGTTTCACACTTTTGTGTTATCTTTGTGATATTGAAGCTATTTCATCACAAAAATCTGGTTTAGAAACATCTTTGGGCAAAAGTCATTTTTACGAGTAGTTCTACGCATAACGAAACCCTAATCTTACGCATAAGAATTCCGTGGTTTGATCTTCAGTTTTCGTGGTTTACTCCGTGTTGTCTTGCTTGGATAATCCTGAAAATATGTCGACTTGGGATATCTTTTGCACTGTGATAGTGTAAAAGATCACTTGGGCTAAAAACCCTAAACTTACGCGTAGAACATCCTACGCATAAGTATCATCTTACGCCTAAGCCTAGTCTTACGCATAAGGTAATCCTACGCCTAAGATTTCTACGCCTAACTTACTATTTACGCATAACTTTAGTGCTTTTTCCCTGCTTACGCGTAACTCTTGCTGTTACGTTTAACTTTGGTGTTTTTACACATAAGTGCTACTTGGTTTATTGTGATTTCTACGCCTAAGGATACTTCATCAACAAAGGTTCATTCGACTACAAAGATCCATTTTATAACACAAGTTTTTCAACATGTCACAACCACCATACTCTAACTATTTCCCTCACACTTACACTCAACGATAACAACAACTAAGTCCACAACATCAACAATGGAATCAACAACAAGCAATTTATCAACAACAATTTAATCAACAACATACTCCACAACTGGGAGCAATTCCACCACCACAAATGGTTCAACCACCACCAAGTCTTCAAGTTCAACCCTACACAAATGATTTCAATCAACATCCATCAAGGAACACTATGAAGGAACCCACTTGGTTTGCAAAGATGTGTGAAGCTTTAAGCAGCCAACAATCAATTCATGAGGCTGGATCACTCCAATGCTCACTCCAGGAAATTACGATCAATGGGTAATTAGGTTCTTTAGGTTTTGTGATCTGAAGAAGCCACATGGAAAGTTCTTAAAGAAGGTTATCTTGGAAGGTCCATTTCAGATGCCTACTGTCATTGTACCCAGAGATCCAAATGCTAATCCACCAAGAGATGAACAATCAAACATTGCTACTGTTGCAGACCTGAACGCAGAAGAACTTCTACACTATAAAGCTGATGAGCTTGCAATGCAATATATCCTCTTAGGATTACCAAACCCAATTCTTTGAAGTGTTGATGTTCAAAAGACTGCAAAGGCAATGTAGGAACATATTCATCTTCTTATGGAAGGATCTGCACTCAATCAGGAGGATATGGAATCCAGAATTTACTTGGCGTATGAACACTTCATGATTGAACCTGGAGAGACACTAGAGTCTTATCATCATCGATTCTCACACATCATAAATGATTTGGATAAATACAACATCATCAAGCCAAGAATTGCAGTTAATATTAAGTTCCTGAGTAGTCTTGGTCCTGAATGGGAGAAGTATGTCATTTTTCTCCGTCAAGCGAAGAACATGCATCATTCTACATACGGATTGTTGTACGATTACTTGAAGCCTCATCAAAAGGAAGTGGATAAGGAAAGGATTCTTCGTGCTCAAATTGCTTCATCTTCACATCCGGAAAATCAACAACTTGCCTTGTATGCTCAAAACAGTTATCCTCCTCAACCAGCAACTCAACCAACTGCCATAATCACACCAAATGATCAATCACATCAATCTCAACATAATCAATTGGTTCCTTACAACAACAACATTGATCAGGCACTGAATAGTCAAGGAAATGAGGAATCCGATCCGTTTGAAGCATTGCAACAACGATTTGTTATGATTGCTAATGCTTTTGGCCGTTATACAAACAAATCCAACAATTGCATTCGTTCCTCATCAAACACAAGGAATCAGGCTGTTGTGAACAATGGATGAGTTGAAGTTCAGAATCGTGGTTATGGTCGTCATATGGGAGGTGGTCAAGTGTTTAATGCTATGGGTAGGAATAACAACAGAGCTCAAGTGGTGGAACAAGGAAATGCTCAGAATGGGTTAAATGGTCTTCGATGCTACAACTGCAATGAGAAGGGACACCTGGCTAATGCATGCCCAAAGCCGATAACTAGGGGCAGTGCTTATCATAAGGAGGCTTTACTTTTGGCTCTTAAGGATGAAGCTGGTGGATCTCTCACAGACAAAGATCACAGTTTTATGGCAGATGCAGACTCAGATGATGATATGGAGGACTTGCAGGCCAATGCAGCTGTTATGTTGATGGCTAATATGCATGAATTACACATGAGTGACACAGGCCCAGTGTATGACACTGATGGCTTGTCTCAGGTACCCGAACAAACCATATTTATCTCTGATCTAATATCTCCGCCAACATCTGAATCCGGCAAGGCTCAGAATGTTCAAAATGAGTCGTCCACATCTCATTCCGATGATTTTCAACTAGACCCCGTAGTTACATTTGACGATCAAGATGACCTTATAGTTTCCCTTGATAATCAAATTGACTCCGTGGTTATACTTGAGGATCTAAATAATGATCATGTTGCGACTCACGTTGAACACACCGAACTTTTGCCTCGTCCAGATGTTGATCCGTGGCTTAAAAACCAACAATCCATAGTGGAAGAATGTCGTGCAGTAAATCAGGACTTGAAAGTAAAAATGCACTGTTAACCAAGGATTTTGAATGTTTACAAAAGCAACTCAACTTTTTCAAAACTCAAGAAAAACGTGAAAAAGGTTTTGAAGCCGCCTTTGCTAAATCTCATCAAAACGAAAAATATATAGAGAGACATATGCGTGATCTAGCCGCTTCGAAGAATGCTTTGTTGTCTGAAATAGAACAACTGAAACATGAACATAAAAAGCAAATTAACACTCTCACCTTGGAAAATCAAAAAGCTAAGGTTGAGTTGTTAACTTGTCAAAAACAGTTCTCTGCATACAAAAAGCATTCAACGAAACGAATAGATGATCATCTTGAAGAAATTATCGGCTTGCAAAACAAACTTAAAGAGTTTAAACATGTTGTTTACAAACATGGTGAGTCAGTAACTGCTATTGAAAAGTTTACTTTAAAACCCAATCCAAATGGATATGGACTGAATCTTGTTGATTACAAACCTAAGCTTTCAACCAAAGCATTCAAACCAAATCCTGAAGTTTCCAGTGCAGAATATAGAATTGATAATTCTGTTATGAGTGTTGTTGAATATCATCGTCAAGAGGAATTAGATGCAGAAGACGAGAGTCGATCAAAATTAGAAACTGTTGTTTACAACAAACCTTTTAATTATTCAAAACCGGTCACTTTCGTAACACCAAGGGTTATCATAAAAACGTCTGAGTCTTCTAATGTTAATCCCTAACCAGATTATGCACAAATTTATGGTCCTTTACCTTCCATCAGTGAAGTAAATTCAAAACCTGAAAATCGCAAAATTCTTAGATATTTTGACCTTTTCATGGCTGACCTCAAAACTTTACAACATGAGATAGAATATCATTCTGAAATCAAAGTTCAACATTTTCAATCGCCTCTGGCGCGAGAACAAAGAGACATTTTTCAGAAAAATCTTTTACCAAATGTTAAAAATTTGAAACATTGTGCATTGTCTTGGGAACGGGACTTTCATAAGGAACTTGGAGTGATGAAGGTCGTTTTTGAGAAAACAGAAACATCTATTTCTAATACTAAACATAAAAAGAAAATGTTGAGAAAAGATGTTGATCGACTCTTGAAAGATGTTATCTGTGCTGATATCCATAATGTTGTGTTATTGAATTCTTTGTCATATGCATCTGATTATATCTCTGCTGATACCGTTGATAATGGTGTAACTGTTGAGAATACTGATAATGTGCTTCAGATCGAGTCTTTAAAAGTTGAAAACGAACGTCTCTTAAATGAGCTTTCAAATGCAAAATGTCGTCTTCAATGGTGTCAAAAAGATTGTCAAAATCGTGAACTTACTTTGCAAAACAAAATCCACCAGTTGCAATCAAACAATTTTAATCCAAAATTTGAGCAACTGGATGGTCAGAACGTGTCTTTGAAAAGTCAACTCTCAAAATATGAACAAGAACTTGTAAAAGTTAAACAAGAATATGGTGTCATATTTGATTTACTCAATAAGACTCGTCATGAAGAATCAAACGAACTTGATCATTATCTTGCACACACTAGAGAAGTAATGAATTTTGCTTGTAATATTCGTTCTGAAAATCAAGATTTGATTCACACCATCTTTAAGTTAAGAGAAATTTTAGGAAAGTATGAACAACTTCCGCCTACCGTGATTAAGAGAATAGCACCAGTAACACTTAGTAATCGTGAACCTAGAATGCCTACTGCCAAAACATAAGTTGCTAACGTGCTTCCTTCTACTGAAACAGGAATAGTTGCCTCTTTTCCAAACGTCCGCACTTCACAGCCTAGGAGCACTACATCGAAGAATAGGAAGTTAAAAGATCAATAAGGAATGCTAAAGTAGAAGAACACCCTAGGACTATGAATAAGACTCACGTTGCTTCCACTATAGATATTGCGTCTGGCAAATGTAATAGAAGTAGTGATGTAACGAATGCTAAACCTTTAAGTACTTTTGATATTCAGTCTGATGCACCTTGTGTTATTTGTCATAAAAGTATGAATTCTAATTATCATGAAAAATGTGTTGCTAAAGCTATCATCTCTCGTTTAAGGAATCCTAAGAATCGGAATACCTCTAGGCCCACTAATCATTCTAAGTCTGTGCTTGGTAGACCGCCCTCTTTAGATTCTAAGAACCGCATTGATGTCCCTGTAGCTCCAGTTTCACCTCTTAGGAATGTAGTACCACCTAGTGCATTCACTAAGACTAAAGCAAATACTAGTTGGAGATGGCAAAAATGGATATATAACACACTAGGATTTAAATGGATGCCTAAAGTTATTAATGTGTGTATGTCTACTATAACTGCTCCGGAACCCTCTAACATTTTGGGTTCCACATATACTTCTATTCCATCTGTGTCGTCTGTGTGTAATGCAGGTGATACAGATCATTCTCTGGATGTTTGATAGCGGATGTTCCCGACACATGACAGGCAACCTTAAACTGTTATCAAACTTTATTGCAAAGTTCATTGGCACTGTCAGATTCGGGAATGATCACTTCGCAGCTATCATGGGCTATAGAGACTATATCAATGGGAACATCGAAATTAGCAGGGTTTATTATGTGGAAGGCCTCGGTCACAATCTGTTTTCATTAGGTCAGTCCTATGATGGAGATTTGTAGGTTGCTTTCAGGGAGAAATCTTGTTTCATTCGTGATCTACAAGGAAACGACCTTATGTTTGGCTCGCGTAACTCAAGTCTTTACACTATCTCTATGTAAGACATGGTTGCTTCATCTCCCATCTGCTAACTTTCAAAGGCAGCATCAACAAAATCCTGGCTATGGCACCGTCGTCTCTCACATTTAAACTTTCAAACTATAACCAATCTTGCTCGACACAAACTAGTTGAAGGTCTCCCACGATTCCGGTTTTCTAAAGATCACCTTTGCTCAGCCTGTGAACAAGGGAAAAGCACTCGTGCTCATTTTCCTTCAAAGGTGGAACACAGCTCTCAGCATGTGCTTCATCTTCTTCACATGGATTTGTGTGGCCCGATGCGCGTGCAAACGATCAATGGCAAACGCTACATCTTAGTAATTGTTGATGACTATTCACGATGGACTTGGGTCTACTTTCTTCAAAGCAAAGACCAAGCTCCAGAAATGATCATCACCTTTCTCACGAAAATTCAAGTTCAGCTCCGGAACACCGTCCGCCAAATAAGAACAGACAAAGGAACTGAATTTGTTAACCAAACTCTTCGAGAATTTTATGAGAAAGTGGGAATTGAGCATCAAACATCTATTGCACGTACACCAGAACAAAACGGAGTTGTTGAAAGACGAAATCGAACGTTAGTGGAAGCTGCAAGAACAATGTTAATCAATGCTAAACCTCCAGATTACTTATGGGCAAAAGCCGTATCTACTGCATGCTATACTCAAAACCATTCTATGATTACTAAATGCCACAACAAAACACCTTTTGAGCTTCTCCACAACCATAAACCGAATCTCAAACACTTTCATGTATTTGGATCCCTTTGCTATCCAAATAATGATTGTGATAATTTTGGAAAGCTCAAAGCCAAAGCTGACATTGGAGTCTTTATTGGATATTGTAAGAATTCTAAAGGTTACCGGATCTGTAATCGTCGTACAAAGCAGGTTATGGAAACAATTCATGCTCATTTTGATGAACTTACGGAAATGGCTTCTGAGTATAACTGCTTGGAACCCGGTTACAACCGCTTAAACTTCCCTCAAACCCCATCATCAGCTGAACAAAGCCCCCAGCTCACTCGTCAACAAATGGAAAGGTTATTTGCTCCGTTGTTCAGTGACGATATTGATGAACGTGCTCCAGGTGTATCCGATGTTTCCGCTGCTCAACCTGATACTACTCTGATACCTGATACACCTGCTACAACAACTACTGTTGAAGAAGCACCACTAGTTGACTCCACCACAACAGTTGAACAAACCGCTTCCAACAATGATGAACAGGCTGATGATGTTCTTAATGTAGTACCCCCACCTGCAGATTTTGATCCAAATGCGTTCTTTAACCAGTTTGCTAATGAAACTGCTGCACCTGATGTCGCGGAATCATCAACAAACCATTTGAATCCTCAGAATCTACACAATGTATACCAACATCAACCCTCTACACATCGATGGACAAAAGACCATCCTCTGGAAAATATTATTGGCAACCTGAATCAACCAATCGTAACGAAACAACGTCTTCACACAGATGGTGAACATTGCATTTATGCACTCACTGTCTGCCTATCTGAGCCTAAAAACATTAAAGACGCAATGACAAAAGATAACTGGATTGAATCCATGCAGGAAGAACTCAACCAATTCAAACGTCTTGAAGTATGGGAACTGGTAGAAAGACCAGCAGGGGTCTACGTCATTGGTCTTAAATGGATTTGGAAGAACTAATTGGATGCTGAAGGGAGCATCATCAGAAACAAGTCACGTCTGGTGGCTAAGGGTTATCAACAGGAGGAGGGTATTGACTTTGAAGAATCATTTGCTCCGGTTGCTCGTCTTGAGGCTGTTCAGATATTTCTTGCGTTCCCGGCTCATATGAATAAGACGGTCTTTCAAATGGATGTCAAAACTGCGTTTCTAAATGGACAACTGAAAGAAATGGTTTATGTCAGCCAACCAGAAGGATTCGTTGATCCCGAGTTCCCGAACCATGTCTACAAACTGAACAAAGCTCTGTATGGTCTCAAACAAGCTCCTCGGGCATGGTACGATAAACTATCATCTTTCCTCATTGCCAATAATTTCACCAAAGGTTCGGTTGACCCTACTCTTTTTATACAATATCACGGGGCACATATCTTAATTGTTCAAATTTACGTGGATGTCATTATTTTTGGGTCTACACATAAAAAGTACTCAATCGCTTTTGCAAAACTAATGAAGAAAAATTTTGAAATGTCCATGATGGGTGAACTTACGTTCTTTCTAGGACTGCAAGTTCATCAATCACCCCGTGGTGTTTTCTTGAGTCAGTCCAAATTTGCCCTTGAATTGTTAAACAAATTTGGAATGAAAACCTGTGACACTTATGCCATACCAATGGCTCATACCAAGAAGCTAGACGCTGATTTACATGGGAAATTAGTGGACCCTACCAAATACCGTAGTATCATTCGGTCTCTCATGTATCTAACAGCTAGCAGGCCTGATATTGTTTTTGCCATATATCTTTGCTCCCGTTATCAGTCGAGACCAACTGAAACCCACCTCTCTGAGGCTAAAAGAATCCTCCGATACATCAATGGAACCATTAACTTGGGGATCTGGTATACGAAGGATTCTGGTTTTGAACTAATAGCTTTTTCAGATGCTGACCACGCAGGATGCTTAGATTCTCGGAAAAGTACTTCAGGAGCACTACAATTTCTTGGTGATAAACTGGTGTCCTGGAAATCGAAGAAGCAGGATTGTACATCGCTGTCACCAACCGAAGCAGAATATGTAGCCATATCGGCGTGTTGTGCTCAAGTCATCTGGATGAGAACACAACTCAAAGACATAATCCCGATGTACTGCGACAATCGGAGTGCCATTGCGATCTCGTGCAACTCAGTTCAGCACTCGAAATCTAAGCACATCGATCTTCGCTATCATTTCATCAAGGACCACGTAGAACAGGGTACTGTTCAATTATACTTCGTGGGTACAGAATACCAATTGGCAGATCTACTCGCCAAAGCCTTGCCTCCCGCTAGGTTTAATGAGTTGGTCCACCGGATTGGTATGCGGTGTTTGACTCAAGAGGAATTGGATGAACTCTTAAAACAGTCTTAAAAACCAGTCAAACACCAAAATCTCTTTTGTAAATAATTTTTCAAAAAAAAAATACAAAAATATAAAATCAGATAAAACAACAAAAATATTCTTCTATCTATATTTCTTCAAACATGGCAAGTACATTTCTTCCGTCAACACTCAAATCTTTCAAAATTCATGATTTTTTCGATCAAGTGTTGAGGGGGAGAAAATAAATTCTTAACTGTTTTAAAATAACCATGTACTTGCATGTTACCTTATCCCGGTTGTTTCTTTAATATTGGTGGTCACATTTCTGGTTTCTGACACTCCTCGGACTAAAATTTATAACCGTTCATTATTTCTTAAGTCGAGGGGGAGTGTCGTCAAAGTTATTTCCATGTATTCTTCGTTTGGTAACCAAAATGGAAGTTAAAAGGCTTTGGATGAAAATGGAAAAGGTGGAGGGACTAAAACTGTCAAAAGCTTAAACTATTTTCTAATATACTCTCCAACTAACTTTCACTTCAAATTTATTACACACAACTAACTAATCCTACGCCTAAAATTAAACCGGCTAATCCAAAGTTTCGATCATCAATCTGTAAGTTTTTCTGTGTTTATAACAAGTTTTTAAATAATGGTTTTGAATTTTTCATAAATCCAACGATTAAATCTTGAGATATTGTTATTTTTGTGGTCTACGCGTAAGTGTTAGAACACATGATCAAGATTGTGTGTTTATGGTTAAAAAGATAGTGTCAAAACGTGTTTATAACATCAATGATATCATTTTATCCTCAAAATGCACCCAGATACACGAATTGATGGATTTTGGAAATTAGGGTTTATGCGTGGGTTTGGGTATTTTCAAATGTGAATGTTTTTGGTCAAAAAGATTGTTGTGTGATGTTGTTATCATGGTGAATTGATGATATCCAGGCTTTAAAACAACCTAGAAACACTAATTGATTGTAAATTAGAAATTAGGGTTTAATGTTCTTCGCGTTTGGGTATTTTTGATTCATTGAGAGTTTGATGTTAAAACTTGGTTACTACACTCATATGACATCTAAAAACCACCAGAAAAGCTTTGGTGTAATTTCTGTGGCTAAAAATCTTACGCGTAATTTTTGAACTATTAGGGTTTTGGCCTACGCATAAGGTTCTTTACGCGTAAACTTTTTGATGATTTTTCATGCCATGATATGTTATACAATGAATGTATGTGTTAATATTGATGCTATGATGAATTTATTTCAGGTTTGCTACTCGTAAAAAATCAGAATCAAGGTTGTTAACCATCTACGCATAAGGATCACCTTACGCGTAGCATGTTATGCGTAAGAGAAATCTTACGCGTAGCGTTTACGCGTAAGGTTCTACAAAGGGACTACGCGTATCCTGTGAAGGATATGCGTAAACAGTGACCTCTACGCATAAGGTCTACTCTTACGAGTAAGCCTTACGCGTAAGGTTTTATATGCGCTTACGCGTAAGCTCTACGCATAAGGTCCCCTGTTCCTACGCGTAATATTTCTTACGCGTAAGTCAGGATCCTACGCTTAAGCTTGCGTTTACGCGTATATTACTCATGTTTACGCATAAGCTACCATTTCTACGCCTATGCCTTGATCAAACCTTCATTATGAATTGTTACGCGTGCAAACTTGTAAATAAATAAATCATGACATCACGATACCAATAATGTCGTGACATCACTAACAAACTTAAACGTTTGATATGTTGTGAAAAATAAGTGATAACATAAACTTTAAAACTTAAAGTTAACTAACTCACGAAACTTATCACGACTTCATTAGACTATTGGACAAACAAGTGACTTTGGACTCGTAACAATCATTGACTCATCACATTCAATAATTAGACAGTAAAACCCTCTGTTGACTAACATTATGTCTTTCGATATGTTGGTTCTTTTGGCTAAATGTGTTTCAGATCACGACATGGAAGCTCAAATGAATGTAGATGCACCAAACGTTCTCACCATTGCTGATATTTTCCCTCATGGCTATCCAATGAAGATTGGAAAGAACAACCTTCGTGTTGACTTTGAAACCCTCACCTGTTTAGAATCTTCTTGTCTCATTTCTGTTGATATTCTGAAAAACCATCCTTATCAGAACATGCTCTCCCACTCTTCTACTGTTCCAGAGATCTACATTCAACAGTTTTGGACTACAATGCAAAAGATCAATGGACAGAATGCTGTGACGGTGACACTCAATCACAAGCAAATCACCATCACTCCTGCAGATTTAAGAGCCGTTCTCCTCATTCCTGACATCATACCAACTGAATACTCTGCTGCACCTACTGAAGAGACTGCTCTGCAATTTTTTATTGATATTGAGTATGACGAAGCTTCAGGGGTTATTAATAAGCATTCTTACGTGGATCTTAAAAACATTCCTCAGCCTTGGAGAACCCTTTATCTCATCATCACAAAATCCATTTCTGGTCGTGACAGCGGCTATGAGCATCCCAAGCTCGTGGAACTGCAAATCCTTTGGGCTCTGATCAACATGAAACACATCGAAGTTGAAGCTCTGATATGGGATGACATGATGACATTCCTCAAAAATCTTGGCTCAAAGATTCCTTATATCAGATATACTAAACTGTTGATCCAAAGAGCACTTGGATATAACCCTGATATCCCCAAGAGAATCAATGACCCCGACAATCTTGACGTGTTGTCCGAACCCACTCTAACAGTCAGATTTAAGGAGTCAACTACAAGAAACAAGGTGTTGTGTTGCCGGATCTCCTTCTCTCAAATGAACTCAAACAGCTCTACTCTTATAAAAGATATATGGCAGCTGTGAAAGAGAACAAAGTTGGCTTTCTTGATGAAAAATCTTCTGGTACGCCTACAAGAAAAACCAGAAGAGGAAGTGCAGGAAGTGTTATAAGCACTGAGAGTCAGAGGAAGTTCCCCAAGAGGAAACCTCCAAGCAAAAGGAAAGTTCCTTCTAGGGAAGCTGTTCCTATTACCATTCCAAAGCTTGAACCGCAAAGAAAGCTAACGGACGAGGACTCGGAGGGTACTGCATCAGATGAAGAGATTTTCTACTCTGAAACAGCTAAAGATGACACTACAACGGTATCTAAACCTCCAAGTCCACCAGCAGATACAGGCAAAGGGAAGACTCCAGTAATTGAGCACGAAGAGGAAAGCTCAGAAGAAGAGACACTAGAAACTGATTACAGGAGAAAGTTTAAATTCGTTAGACTCCAACACGTTGCGAAAGAATTTGCTAAGGATCAAATGGGTGGCCCCGGAGGGTCAAGTGGTGAAGTTCAACCTACACCAAATCCTGATGCGGTTAATCGACCCGATAAGGGAACTGGTGCCACCACTTTGGAGCAACAACAAAAGCGCGTGGAAGATTCTATTGAGTATGACATTGAAGAACCAGAAACGGAAAAGATTGAGAAAACAACTGCTGATGATACAAAGATTGATGAAACGGACGATTATGATCGTCTTCTTCTAGACAGTCCCGTCCGTTCCAAGGAGAAAACTTCTGAACCACCAAAGGACCCGGAGTCTCCTCACATCTCATCATCATCGGATTCATCTTCTCATTCCTCACCACCACCATCAAAAAGATCAACCAAATGAACATCCAAATCAGTGAAGAAGCCAACTGCATCTTGGATTTCTCAAGCTAAGACACGAATCGTTAAAGCTGTCAAACAGGTCAGAAAGAAAGACGTGCTCTACAAGAAATTGAATTTCTTCGCTGATCAGATACAATATCTTCATGACGAGAATAACGAGATGAAAGTTGAAAGGGAGTATGTCCAGAAGCTCATGAAAGATGATCTTCAAGGGAAAATGGACGAGATGATCAAAGGATACACTCACAAGTTCCTTCTTGACATCGTTCCTAGAATTACAAAGGAGATGTTCACCAAACAACTCTATCTGAATCTCTTACACCTGGCCAAACAGACTATGAAATCAACTCCAATGCATGTGAACATCAATCCAGTTGATCCCATAATCTTCTCAGATGCTGAATTCGTTAACCGGCTGGTAGCACAAATGTCGAAACGATCTGCAACATTTGCCTCCTACGAAGGTAAATTGTTTGAAACATTTCTGGAATACCAACTTAAATCAGCATGCAGAGAAGAAGCTGAAAGGCCTAAGCGTCCACGCGACGATGAAGATAAGGATCAGGATAAGAATGACGAGCATAAACGCCCGAAGAAGTCTGGTGAATCATCTTCTATGCAACCTCCACCCCAACGGACTCCAGCTCAACAAAGGTCTCCTCCTCGCTCTTCTACTGAAAAACCTCAGGATTCTTCTGAGTTACCACCCCAGACTCAGAAAACCGGTGATCACTTTGAGTATACGGGTGGTGACGATGAGGAATTCCATGAGCCCCAACAACAACCCACCTCTCCCGACAAAGTTAAGAAACCAGAATCTTCATCTAGGCCTAAGAAAAAGAAGAAGAAGGCGCCTAAGGCTGACGTCGTATCATGGCTAGACGAAGATGACACTGAAGAATACGACTGGTTTTCTACACTTGTTAATTCTACTCCCTACCCACCTGAAGGTCAAGATCTGGAAGACGGTAGTACATTGGAGCATGCTAAGTTCTTGCAAGAAAATTTCCGTGTGAAAAAGATGACGAAATCCGAGTTGAATCGAATCAAGAATGAAGCATTTCAACTGCTCAAGGACAGCTCGGAAAGTGCTATTGAAGTTGAGTATCATCTTGATAATATAGCACGAGCTATGTCTAACAACATGGATTGGCTCAACCCCGAAGCAAACATCGACTTCACCAAACGGGACAACCCTCCATATTACACCGACTGGTCTAAACCTCTACCAACAATTGGCCAACCAGATCAGCCTCGGATTCCATTCCGATATTTCTTCAACAAAGACTTGGAATTTCTTCTACACGGTGGTGATGGTTCAAGGAAATACGCTACATCTCTGACACTTCCATTCCCGGCAGCCATATACTCTAACTGCATAGCCATCGAGGAAAGGGCTAACCACATGTTCTCTAACAATGTGGCAGTATATGACCATGATGCATTGTATGGGATTCACCATTGGCCGGAACGCCGACGAATCTACTACAGAAGCTGCCAGGTTCAGAAGTCTCAACATGAAGTGTTCAGTACTAAAGCAATCGTGGCTATTAAACATGTTTATCTTTCGTCTAAATGGGACTACACTTTCCTCAAGAATATCATGGTCAAAAGGCAAGACGAAAGGGATTATGCATTCTCTGAAGCGGACTTTGAGAATTTGTCTATCAACGACATTGAAGACATGTACCTTGCCAAAGTACAGGGTCGCATGAGACAATTCTCGACCGAAGTGCAGCGTGAGTACATCAAGTCCTTGCTTATCTTCATCAGAAGAATAGTAATCAAAGAAAATGTAGAAGATCTCCAGCTTGCAGTTGAATCATATCATACCCGTGTCAACTTCACTCCACCTCAGCTAGATCTTCCCGACATCAACCAGCTTTCATAATACACCCTCGTCAGCAAACCATTCGGCGTCGTTTATCGCAGTGAACTTCAACGAAATTGCTTGATGGCGTGTAGAGATCTTCACAAATTTGGGGATCACACATTGAAGAAGGTTAGGGATGGCTTGGCTTATCGGTTGAAGGCATTGGGTCTCCAAAGCGATGGAATTCTCAAGAAAGAAGGGATGTGAAGAGGATCATCACTATGATTGATGAAAGGTTGTATCGAAGGGATCAGTTCAGAACATTAGAGAGCTTTGTAGGTGGTCGTCCCCAGATTGCTCTCGCCGGCTATCAACGCCCTGTTCGCATTCCTGGCAAGCTTGATGGACTTCCTGGTACCCCTTGGATGTATGATTTAATTATGACTATGGCTTGTTCACACATAACAGTGTACAACCCGTTCTTGTCAAGAAAGGACCCTGTGGTACGCTTCAGTGCCACAATCCTTATATAAGGAGCGAAAGCTTCTTACTTTTGAGTAAACCTTATCAAACCTTTCACTTTTCAAAGGTTTTACTCAAAAGAACAAGTACTTCCCCGTATGATTTTCAAAACCTCAACCATTTATATCACTTGTTGAGGGGGAGTACTTGAGTTAAAACTTTGTTCACCAAAATCTTCTTTGTGTCACTCTTCCCGCAACACTCGAAATGGTCATATTTATTCTCAATTTTTAAAAAATAACATTTAATATGCCATTTTTGAGGGGGAGAAAATTATGTGATAAGAAATATGTTGTGTAAATGCAAATGAATCCTTGTGCTATAGACTTAACCAACGAATTGACTATACTTAACTGTTAGTAACTCGAAAAGACTTGTCCGGGAAGGGTAATAATTTCAAGCTAGTTCGCTAGTGATGTAAACGTGTCTCGCAAAGGACTTGTCCGAGTAGAATGTACCATTCGAGAAACTCTTGGTAGACATGAACTCTGACGGGTTTGACAACCTTTCGAGGTTTGTCTACACCGTGTCTCGCGAGGGATTGTCTATCTTGAGTTGATCAATTCATAAAGTGCGCGCTCTTTCCTCACTGTGCAGATTTCCATAAAAACTCTTAAGCACATGTGGAGGGGGAGTATTTTTGCAAAAGATCAAACTCTTACAGTGGTACAAAATGTTTTTCTTTCATAACCGTTGTGAGAGATTTTCTTGAAAATTGGTTTTATGGCAACATAGGTTAGTCATGGAGTTATAAGGTGACTAAGGTTAGGAATTACCGTCCTATGATCCGCCAGAGCTGGAGGGATCTACCCAAGGACACTACCAATAGTTAGAGTTAGAAGTCCTTAGGTATGATTGTAAAAAGGAGAAAATGAGAATCAGAGAAAGAAGGAGTTGAAGAATTAAAAAGAAATGCAAAGAAAAGGGTGAAAAGAAATAGCCCTCCAAATTATTCAACTTAGGGAAAACACCGGGTTCAATTCATATACTACTGGTTGTCACTTGATGACGCCGGTATTGAAGATTAAAAGTCGTCATGGACCCAGTGACGCATGCACTAAACCTTCTTAGCCCCTCAAGTTTCTCTCAACAAAAGCTTGTTTCATTCTCACAGGAAACCCTACATAATCTATCGGCTTTCTCTTAGAGATTGCTGATATTGAAGAAGGAGACCCGCTCCCTAGTCTCCGCTCAGGAAAACCAAAACGCACTATTGAGTCTAGAGCCACGAGATTCATCAAAAGATCTCTTAGGAACACTTGACATTTCATCACTTGGTGTTCAACAATAAGAACATCGGTGGTACGTTATCGAGTCCTTCACAGATCTTAGCAATCTGTCGAGAAAATTTATGAGAGGTTCACAACTGTGATTCTCAGTGATTGAATGGAAACTCTGTTAGGAATCAGAAATTCCATTAGTAAAAGAGTCGGTCACCCCAATTATTATCTAGTCAAAGTTAGCTCGCAAACTTGTCCCTATTTATGTTAGTTATTAAATAAGTAGTAGTGTAGAATAGTATAGTTCTACACCGTGGAGGAAGGATGGGTCTTTAACCATTGTATCCCTGATCCACAGGCCGTCAGGAGGTCGTTTAGTTTGTAACCTATAAATACCCTCTACCTTGCAAGGTAGAGGGTTGGATGTTCTTTGGTAATCTAATATTCCACAAGTTTCTCTTTCTAGAATATCCCACTTTCTCTCTCTCTAAAATCATCTATATGCTTAAAGTGTTATTGTTATGATATGAAAGTGAAATCCAATATCCTACAATTGGTATCAGAGCCAGGTTAGATAATAGCTTGCACATCTTTGGATTTCTAGTGGTTTTTAGGTGGTTTTTTGAGTTTGAAAAAGTGTAGTGGTTTGTGCATCATTTGGTTGATTTCTTGTGTTAAAGCTTGGATTTTGTTAGTACTTTTATGTTTAGAATCATCACAAGTGTTTAAGTTTTCATTTGGTAAACTTGAATCATCTTGGTTGGGTTGTTTTTGGATTGAAAAGTGATGTTTGTGAAGTTTTCTTGCTAGCGACTTGACCTACGTATTACTTTTCTTTCTAGCGACATGGTTTACATTTTTGTAGCGAGTTGCAGTTTGTGGAGTTAGCGACTTAGACTTAGCGACTAACAGTACAAGTAGTGGATTCTCCACTACGGGTAGCGACTTGGTGTTAGCGACTTGGTAAGTAGCGAGTTGCTATTTAGCGACTTGATTCTTTAGCGACTTGTATCTTAGCGAATTGCTGCCAAAATTTTGCTAGAGACTAGAGGCTTAGCGAGTTGCTATTTAGCGACTTGTCTTTTGTTTAGCGACTTGGGACTCTAGCGACTTGGTGGTATAGCGACTTAGTAGTTAGCGAGTTGGTTCTAAATTCCTAGCGACTTGGGTGTTAGCGTCTTGGTACTAATATCTTAGATACTTGGTATTTAGCTACTTGGATTTTTAATACATTGGTGTAGTGAAGCAAGATACTTTTACACAAATGTCTTACATCACTGATCCTTTAATCACCAAAGTACTTGCTCTCTATGATACCACACAGAATATTGAAACGGGATGCCTCCCTGAATGCTCTACATTTAATGATTCAACAACATTTAATTAAAACAACACAGATGAGACACTCTTAATGTTGACAAATGATGCAAAGATAATGGAATGCACCAGTGAGCCCTTTCAACATCTCCATCAGCTTCTCAAACTACTATTGTCTACAACTATGGATCGAACAAGCAGTGCTATCCTTCGTCAGAATTTTCCCACTTTGACAAGAACTGCGTTACTTAACTTAGAACGACTAAGGATTCAAATTACCAAAGAAAAGTTCTCAACTGATGATTCTCATGCAGCTCTTCAAACTATCTTCAATCAATTTCAGCCACTTATCCGGGAAGAATATTCCTCAGATTTTGATGATGACATGACTGGAATCTCATTCAAGAAACACACTGGAATGGAAATTCATGAGTTCAGAAACTCATTTATTCAACTTATGAGTAATATGGAAATATACATAAAGGAAGCTGCAAAAGAGAATAATAAGCTGAATGAATTTGTTAGGAATTAGAAATTCCCTGTATTAAAGAGTCGGTCACCTCAAGTATATGTAATCGTTAGAAAGCTCGTAGTCGTAGTTCTTTTAAGTTAAGTAGTATTTAGTTAAGTAACACCGTGGAGGACGGACGGGTCTTTACCCACTGTATGCCTGATCCACAGCCCGATGTGTGGCGTTTTATGTAAGACTATAAATACTCTCTACCTTCCAAGGTAGAGAGTTGGAGCTCATAATAATATCTTTCACTTTCTCTCACTAAGTTCCCTAAACCTCTAACTTTCTCTCTCTAGAATTCCACTTATACGCCACCTTGTTGTTATGGTTTGATGTGTATGTGAAAACTAATATCCTACAATTGGTATCAAGAGCCATGGTTATATCATATCTTGCACATCTTTGGATTTCTAGTGGTTTTTGAGTTTGAAAAAGTTTAGTGGTTTTTGCATCATTTGGTTGATTTCTTGTGTTAAAGGTTGAATTTTGTTAGTACTTTTATGTTTAGAATCATCACAGGTGTTTAGGTTTTCATTTGGTAAGCTTGAATCATCTTGGTTGGGTTGTTTTTGGATTGAAAAGTGATGTTTATATGGTTTTTCTTGCTAGCGACCTAGCTCACGGACTACTTTCTTCGTAGCGACTTGCTTTACAAATTTGTAGCGAGTTACAGTTTTAGACCTAGCGAGTTAGATCTAGCGATTTACAGTACAAGTAGTGGACTCTCCACTACGGGTAGCGACTTGGTGGTAGCGACTTGGTCTGTAGCGAGTTGCTCTTTAGCGACTTGCATCTTTAGCGACTTGTGTAGCGAATTGCTGCCAAAATTTTGCTAGCGACTTGAGTCTTAGCGAGTTACTACTTAGCGACTTACATCTGGCTAGCGACTTGGTACTCTAGCGACTTAGTGGTGTGGCGAATTAAGTGTTGGCGACTTAGTGCATTAACTTCTAGCGACTTAGTGCATTATCTTCTAGCGACTTGAGTGATTGTTTACGGTTTTCTCTTGATTTAGTAAAATCCCGTGAAAGAATCTATTTCCCGGTTTAATCATAGAGTTATAAAATCCCGTATAATCTGTTAACATGTCTACCAACGTTCCTACTATCATCTCCACTGTTGCCGAGGATGTACAAGCAGCTGGCTCCGATACTCGTCCACCCATGCTTGACAGAACTGACTACGATTCTTGGGCTCAACGAATCAGATTGTATTGCCTTGGAAAGGAAAATGGTGTCAACATTCTCAAATCCATTGATGAAGGACCATATCGAGTTGAGACGACTAGAGACATACTTGATACTAATGAAGATGGTACTCTTGTTTACGGAATGGACAGACCTAAGATGTATGATGAGCTTGATGATAAGGATAAAAAGAGATTCGATGCAGATATCAGGGCTTCAAACATTGTTCTTCAAGGTCTTCCTAAAGACATCTACAAGCTGATCAATCATAACACTGAAGCAAAGGCAGTTTGGGATAATGTTAAGATGCTTCTCTCAGGTTCAGAATTAACTATGGAAGACAGAGAATCCCAACTCTTTGACGAATTTGAGCACTTCAAGATGAAACCAAATGAGAATGTCTATGAGTACTATGTGAGATTTCATAAGTTAGTGAATGACATGAGGAACATCAGAATGACTATGCCTAACATTCAGCTGAACTCAAAATTTGTGAACAGCATGAATCCCGAATGGCACAAGTTTGTCACCGCTGTGAAGCTCACTAAAGGATTAAAGAATACAAACTATGAGCAACTCTATGCCTTCCTCCTTCAGAATGAGAGACATGCTATGTTTGAAAAATTGATTCTCAATCAGTTCAAAACCAACCAGGGAGAGACAAGCTCGTCTAATGACTCAACAGCTTTCTACTCAAACATCGGAATCACAACCAAAGCATCACAAGTCATACCCTTGAGTAATGGTACTCACAAACTCATTACTGATCCTATGTTCAAACAAGCTGATGCTGATGCTCACGTGGGTAACTTCATTAATCAACTAGCTCTTCTCATTAGTCAAAACATGAATTCTCTCCCAAAAACCAACAACAACCTCAGAACTGCATCTAACCCACACAATCAAGCCACTGTTAAAGATGGAAGGATCGTGGTGCAACCAGTTCAGGAAAGACAGTATGATCAGGGAAGAGGTGGAGCTGGGAGAGGTTATGTTGGCAACCAGAATCGAGGAAGAAATGGTAACCAGGGTCAAGCTAAGCCAATCAAATGTTATAACTATGGTGGTGAGGGACACATTGCAAGGAACTGCACATCTCCAAAGCGTCCACAGAATGCTGATTACTTCAGAGATAAGATGCTGCTGGCACAAGCTCAGGACAATGGTGCTGCTTTGGATGAAGAGGAATTGTTGTTTCTTGCTGAGGGCAATGCCAAGACCTATGATGCAGATGTGGATGAGCAGCCTATTCAGGAGATAGGTCACAATCATCAGAATGCCTTTCAAGTCGCTGATTGTGATGCATACGAGTCTGATGTAGATGATGGACCTACTGCACACACAATTTTTATGGCTAGCATTTCTCCAATGGTTTCTCCCAAGGTCTCCTCTTCACAACAAGCTGGCCCATCCAAGGACAAACTCATCTCAGAGGTATAAAACTATACGATGATGCTGATGTGCAACAGATGCATGACAAAGTACAATCAACTGAAACTATTGAATCAAATGTTGAAAATATGGGTAATAACAATATTGTCCCATACGATCGATACGTGAAACAAAGTGAAAGTGAAGTTGTACCAAGTGATGCATCTTCTGCAGTCAACAATGACTATGTCTTTGATGAATACACTGCATGTGCTCCTGATGAGTCCGTAATTTCTGAACTAAATGCCTATAAGGAACGTGTTGCTATTTATGAACAACGTGCAAAATTTGAGTTGACCACTCGTGAGCAGGAAATGGATAACCAAGTGAGTACAGTAATTAGAAAAAGTAAGTTTAGAGAAGAAGTATTGAAACAAGAATTACATTCCTTGCAAGAAAAACTTTCTAAAACAGCTAAGCAAAAACAAGAACTTCAAGAAAATGTGAAAATGCTTAAGCATGAATTTAATGCAAAGGAATCGAAACTCTTGAAAGATTTTTCTAATCTGAAAACTTTGAAAAACAAACTTGAAAACAAGCTGTACATACAAGGAAACACCATTCAGACTGCTCACATGGTCACTAAACATCGAGTTTTAAGCGATAAGCATAGCGTTCCCCTTGTTGAGGAACCAAATCCAGAGATAATTAAAAAGGCTAGAAATGCTCATAAGGTGCTTTATGATGGTAATGAAATCCTTAAGCCTAGGCAGAAACCTAGTTGCGTTGAGTGCACTGAGGAAGATAAGAAATCAAATGAAATCACTAGGGAAAAGATGAATAAGAAACAAAATGATCCCAAATGCAAAGAGAAAAACATAATTATCACTCCTCATGATTACAAGAAGGAAAACTGGATTTCCTTGAACAAGTTTAAGCCTCAGACATTGTTGACTCCCGAACAAGTCTTCTGGAAAAAGGATTTAGATAAGCAGAAAGCGGAAAATATTGTTGAAACAAACCCTCCCCTTTGGAAAATGCCTAGAGCGACTGTGTATCCTCCTAATACACCAATGCATCTTGTACCTAGAAAAATTGCCACTAAAAGCAAGACATTAATTAGCCAATACGTTATATTTCAACTATTTGTTGATTTTGAGAAAACGTGCAAGAAAAGGATCACACCCACTGGTATAACTGAAGGAGAAAGGGGTTTTGAACAAATGAAAGAATGTTATTTAACTGAGGTCATGCCCTTCTTTAAACTTCTAAAAGATCACTTTGAGAGTCTTAAAAAAAAAGAACGTGCAAAAGAGTTTTAGTTGTTTATCAACTTTATATTGCATAACCGATTAATTACAGAACGAAAATCACCGTTAAAAAGATCCATGTTCTACGTAACCACATAATCCTCCTATGTGTCAGCGAGATCCGTAAAAGGTTTCCCCTCCCAAACAAAGTTGTTATAAAAGGCGAAAGACGAATAGATTTAGGAAAAAGGTCTTCTGAACAAGCCCTCAGTTGTTACAGACTCCGAATTTGAACAAGTTCCTTTAGGTCAAAAGGAAGAACATTAGTACTCCTCACTATTAATACAAAAAGAGAAACGTAAACCCTAGTAAAACAAAGAATAAGTAGAAAAGGGATCACTAAAGTAAACTAAAGAAT